>WEKX01022158.1:0-41374 GCA_013390025.1 Pitta sordida | reverse complement strand
TGGTAGAGTTTTTCCAAGACCAGAATCATCTGACACAACAAACTGATCAAACCAGATGTGCTGCCTGGATCCCAGAGAACTGCCTCTTCAAAAGTCTTTTGCCCTCAGAAGGAAATCTTTAACAGCATGGAATGAAACATTCCCTTCCAATCTTTCTGCTTAACCTTGCAAGTTAACTCTTCACTCAAGTCTTTGTGTCTGACCCATCTGTCAATCTTTATTTTCAGACCATGAATCAGATGTATTAAAAAGTGTTCTTCCACCTAAAACATGATTTAAGTTACTTTCAAGTCTAGCTGCCTCCTGGAATACTCTTGTATGCCCCAATCTGCCCATACTTCAGCTGCTGTGTACAGCCAGGACTGTCTTCATCTTTACAGAGATGAGTGCACTGATCTCATATTACAATGAGATGTGTAAGCTCTGAAAGTCCCCTGAGATGTCAAGTCCAAACAGCTCAGGACACAGCAGAAGAAGTAAATTCCAAAGTGTTAGTCACCCCTACTCTCAATCCAAAAGACAGCTGGTATATGTCCTTTGCTAAGACATCAGGCTGCTGGAAAATCTGGCCTAAGCAGCAAGGCACTTGGATTTGATGTTTTTCAGATTTATGAGACTTTCTAGTAGATATGAAAAACAAAACAAGTGAAAGCTCTTTTCTCTCTTCTGTCAAACTGTGAAGCCCTAATGTACTGATAAGTAATTTTATCTGATAGATTTTGGACTTAAAATATTTGTATTTCTCAATAACTTTACTGTCATAAGTGCATGAAACTTTTTTTGCAAACTCACCCATGGGGTTGGTGTGGCAAGTTGTAAGGTTTGCATTTTGGAACTTCAGCCAGAGCCAGATAGATATCTCTGTTCTCCATGGTTGAACATTGGGCATCATTTACGCTTGACCGAATCCACCTTGTTGACAAATTTTCAATGACTAGAACAAATAGAAACTAACAGCTAGAAACATAAATATGCTAACTAGCCCTTCAAATTGTTAATGACAAACCCCAGAGACAGGTTGTGTCAACACTGTTTCTCTCTAGTCAAATCCGTTGTACTTTCTTTACACATTTAAGTAAAGCAGAATTATAGAAATTGCAGTACGATACAAACATAATTTTTATATATTAAGCAGGACAATGCACTGTGTGCGTGCATGTACACATATAATATGATTTGTTTGCTATATAAACTATATAAAAAGTTTTGCAGTATTAGCATACATGAAGATTTTTGATGGCAAAATAAGGAATTTTTTTGCAATATATATAGCAAAACAATGTATATGCTACTTTAAAACACTTTTGTGTTATATATTGCACGTAAGCCTCCACACAGGAAAAATGTAAATGAGAGACCAAATCCAGTCAATTAAAAAGTCTGCAGTGAGGACTGAATAAATTAGAATATTTAAATTAAATACATATATAAAAAGATGAGTGCTAAGGAGTATATTACAGTATTTTACTAAATAGCTTAGTTCTATATATAGCTTAGCACTATATATGTATATATGAAAATATGGACCTCTTATGGTAAATATAGTACATATTTGCCAGTATTAAATTTTCCTCTATTTTTTGAAAAAAAGAAATCCTATTTTTATTAAAGAAAAAAATCTCAAATGTAAGGTAGTCTTGATGGCAATTTTTTAATAATGACTAGTATAGGTAAGCCAGAAGGGATAAGAATCAATTTAATAAAAAGCAACATTCCTTGTTTTTTAACAAGATTATATCTGTATTTTTTCTAAATCTGTGTGTTTTGATATGCACTTCTCAATATGTCCTGCAATTTATGTTCTTTTAAGTCCTTGTGACTTTTGCTCTACTTTTGCAAAAGATGAGGAAATTCAACATTGCATAACTGAAGTGTAAATAAATCCATGAATATATAACATTTAAACACCTACAGATATTTTCACTTCAGCTTTGTAAAGTTTCTGAGTAGCAGAATCTGGTGAGAAAAAAATGTGTCTTGTCAGCTACAGGATTCTGTCATTATAATCCCCAGCTCAAGAAAGGGTGATGTAATGCCCAAATGTTTAAACTTCTGGGCTCAAAACTCCAAAGGAAAGGAAAACACTATGTAATGTCTGCCTACTGCAGTAAGTCAGTTATTATTATTATAATAACAGGGGAAAATAGAGCAGTTGCTAGCTTTGCCAAAACAGGCATGCAGTGTACACTGCCCTTGTTATGAGTCACTTTGGTGACTGTTCAGGCCCTGGTTCAGAGATATGCTTTAGCAGTGACTCATTTAAAAGATGCGCCATTGAGCTGACTTAAATCTTATTGATATGGATTTTTCTAAAATACTGGAAAATCAAAGGCAAGTCCCACACTTACATATTTGAAGAAGCTCTAATGTAAAAGAAGGGTTATGTGGATTTCTCTCTATGACATGATTTTAAAGTGTATAATCTTTAGACTTTGCCCTCTCATCAGTTTTGCCCTGTCAACAATGTCATCAGCGGGAGTTTCAAATGTCTATTGACATCTCTTCTCTGAAACAATTTAGGACAATTTTATAATCCCAGATCCAAATTTTTCCTTTAGTGTCAAGAGTTATTGTGGAATGTGTGTGTGAGCTCATAGTAAACTGTGATTCACAGTCTATATTTCAGTTTCCTTTCACCCATCACAAAGAAAGGGCTAGAAAAAAGATAGATCACAGAATCACAGAATCACAGAATATTATGAGTTGGAAGGGACCCACAAGGATCATCTAGTCCAACTCACCATCTAGCACCCGTAAGGAGACCGAGAGCACATCGCAGGGCATAACACCAACCTAGATCCCTCACAGTCTAGCAGGCCACTCCGAGCCGGAAGGGGCCCAACGTCATCCAGCCCTACACCTCCCTGCTAGACCATGTCACTAAGCTCCTCGTCCAGTCTTCTCTTAAACACCTCCANAAGTGAAGAACCCGGCACTTAGTCTTGTTAAACCTCATACAGTGGATGATGGTGCTAATTATTCTTGAATTCAGTGTATCTGAACATGACAAATGGCCAGTCAGGGTTCAGCCATGCATTTACTCTTGTTAATTCATTCATATCTATCCAAGGAATTAAAAAAAAAAACCCAAACCATTTTTAATTTTCTTTCATTACATGTCATTGGCTCAATTAACCATTATATTTCTAGTAAAATACTGGCAAATTACTGCTTTCTTATTTTGGCTTGCCTGAAGATTTATGGCTATTAGCATTAATTTGTTTGCATTATATGGCATTTCTTTCTCTCTTTAACAGCAGCATGCACTTTACTCTGAATGGTTTTTTTCTGTGTTTGCTGCCATTTCAATATTGCTTACTAACATTTATTATATTTTGCTTTTTTATTTTGCTGACAAAGTTGCATTGATGAAAGCTGATTTGCAAGGTAGATAGCCCTGTGTGTATTAAACAAGACTGAAACCCCCAATGCACAGTTGGATTTCTGCAATAAATGCTCTGTACATTTCAGAACTAAAGCGTGTTATTTTGTTTCAGATTTTATCTTTCACACCTCTAAAACAATGTTACATGAACCTTCATTTTCTAGCATAGCTTGCATAAAGGCTTTCAGTCTTGAATATGTTTGTATAGTGGTTGCTTTAGTGCTTTGATCATTCCTTTTTGAAATTTCTTTATATTTCAGTAGTATAGATATGGTTCTTTAGAAATAGAGTAGCTTTGTTTTTCATGTATATGTCCCATTTTGGCATGCCAGTTCATTAGTAGCCTGATTTTCTGCATTTCCCTTTTGAAAAAGGAACCTGCATGGGATCACTGAAGCATGTGAATCAGTTCTTGTCAACATTCCTGCCAAAGAATCCCAAACTGCCCGTACTTTCAGACCTAAATTATTTAAAATAATTTGTGGGATTAAAATAATTGTAATAGCATAGAATCATTTTATTATTTTTTAAAAATTGTTTTATATTTTATTTTATTATCCAATCTTTCATATTCTAGAGTTTCAATTTCTGTGGCATCTGGCTTTGCTGTTTGAAATGTATTTACAGGATGAAATAATTACGTTTTTAGAAAACATTTCGCCAGTTAATGGTCTGACTCGAGATTAACAAATAACTCACAACAAAGTTAACATTCCCACTGTACTTGGAATAACTCTACTCTCGTGTGTGCATTCTTACGTGTTTGAATATCAATTTTACAATTTAAGCATCCCCACCCTTTTAATGTTACATGCTGCTACAAAATCAGCAAGTTTGTGTGCGTTTGACTTGGTAACTCTTTGCTCATTTGATCTGAGATGTTGGCAACTAGTTAATGTGATCCAGTGAGAAATAGCTTTCCTTGGAAGACAAAGTGCAATTCTTTTTTTTTATGTTCTCATTAGGCCCCAGCACAACATGCCAAGAGGATTCCTGTGCAAACCAGGGTGTGTGCTTACAGCAGTGGGATGGATTCAGTTGCGACTGTAGCATGACCTCCTTCAGTGGACCATTATGCAATGATCGTAAGTACACAAGCAAATGCCCTGCTGAATGCTTGGGAGCTTAAAGGCAATATTTGAAGCAAGTGCCTGAAGCTTTTATATTATTTTAATATTAGGCATTTAAATAAAATTGTAAGCCCTGTGAAAAATAGGTGAAGCTTGTTTTAAGAACAAAGCTCAAATATACAGCATGAGTTTTGGACAATGCACAGTATCAACCATGGCAATAATTTGGATTTATTACACTCAATTCTAAGTCTAATGTACTGATAGTTACCGAATTGGTATAGTCCCTTTCCTGACTAAATATGACAAATGGGATTTTTTTCCTGATTGAAAAAACAATTTACATTTTGTTATCCTAAGTTATATTATAATTTTGTAGAACTAGCATGAGGGCTATAATTACTCTGAAACAGTTGACCAGGCTCATTATCTCTCTTTGTGGATTTCTTTAGGTGACATTTCATTTGAATAAAACTATATAACATACACCAACTATCTGGTCTTTCAGGAAAAGCTTAAATGTGTCAAAAATAAGGGTCCTGATTCACCAACTTCATGATCTAGTTTAATTCCAGTCTAACCTTATTGACTTAAATACTCACAATTATGCAGAAGTGATGGTTAAATAGTAAGGGAAAACCATAGTGTTCCATGGTAAATGTTAAAATCAAATTACTGAGTTTTATTTTTAATTCATCACATATGATGAATTGCACATTTTGAATGTTGTACATTTTTATATCCATATTTCCAATCTGGTGAGAATTTTTATTTCCAGTACATTTATCTATGTATTTCCCATACATTTATCTAAACAAATAACTGATGGTAGAAGGTGTTGGCATCACTGTCTAGTCAAGCATTTTGGATTTTTGTGTCTTGTTCTGGTTCTCCACTTTGCAGCAAGGTATACCATCTTGGACAAACCCCAACATAACAGAATATTTTTAATCTGAAACACTTTTGGCTCAAATTGTATCTTTCACAAGGCTAGAAAATTAATTATATGTGAAACCTCATTATTTACTCTCATGAAAGCTCCATAGTTTGAAAACTATGGAAAGAACGAAAAGGGCTCACGTCAGTCTGTTTCTCTGCAGGTGCTCTCATGGTAGGAATGAAATGTGGTATCAAAACACTTTCAATAATTTGAGCAAAAGTTTGGATTTACTTTGCGGATATGAATTTGCAGTTCCCAGCAATGTGTATAATTAGTCATATTGCTAAACATACATTTTTAAATGCATGTTTTTTAAAATGTTTCTGCCCCCTATCTGCTACAGAATAAAATAGTTTCTAATTTCCTTTTAAGTTGTTATTTCTGTTTTAGTGTGATCTTTAAGTTGCTTCAAAAGTAACTAAAAGCTATGAATAAGAAGTTACATCATATGTAAGATCTAACAAAGGAAAAGCTTTGCTTATAAATGTTTTAGTAGTACAATTGGCATCTGGACTTCGAATATTTTATAAATTATTTCTTTAAGTGACAGCTAATGTTTAGATTTGGCAAATTGATGAATTTACATAAAAGAGATATTTGGCAGTCTGTGGAGGTTCATTTATGTGGTAACATTATGGACTACATTGTACACAACTGAAGTATTTTTTAATATATTACTTCTGATATACCTTTAGTAAATGGCTGCCAAAAATACCTTGTCCTAGAGAAATCTTTCTAAAAGTATGTTTTAATCACAAATATGAAATTTAAATTTATCCTCGATATGGATGTTTTGTGTGATGTGAATGCAGAGTCTACTAAATATAGTACATTTGGGTTCTGCTTTATCTTGGCTCCTTAGATTAGATCAGACACCAACCCATCTCCAAAGTAAATCTAATAGGAGAGATTTTTCATAATGGTATATACTCTGGAAAGAAGGAAAAATGATGTTGTAACCTCAATGTCATCTAGATGCTCCAAGACTGCTCTGTGCTGTATTTGGGAAGAGCATAACGGAAAGAGAAATGATGAAATGTGCTACAGTTTTTGATAACTTGCATAGGCTGCACACCACAGGCTAAACTTCTCAGTACTGAAAAAAGAAAAATTCTCTTCATGTGAAGAATTATCTCAGTGACAGGTCTGGAATAACACCTTCTTTTTGCCGAAATTGCATCCCCTTCAGGAAGGATGTAGTCACATGCCTGAGTGGTGTGTGTAAACACATTTCCATTGCAGATTGTGCGCGGAGCAACACTGGTTGACAGAAGATGATACCTAACCCAGTATTGCTATGCAAGCAGGCCCTTGTAAATATTGCATGTAAATAAATTGTTCTATGTAAAATGGAGTATTCAGGACATCAAAATCTCATAGGTAATGATTTTTTATTCTCAAACCTAACAATTGACAACTTAAAAATAAGTGTCAGTGGTAATAAGAGAAACAGTTAAAAGTATTTGTTTTATGGAGGCTTTCATCCCTCCTGTATTGGATGTCCATGCATAGATGTTGACAGTGAGGTGCTGGAGGGTGGTCTTGGTGAGAAGAGGACAGGATTGACCCATGCTAGGTGTGGCCAGCTTCACCAGACCCACCACAGGGTGCACCTGAGTCCCTCAGCCAAGCTGCTGACACCTCTATGAAAACACACTTAGAAAGTGTGCCATTCTTGCCAAAATGCTGGATAAATGAAGGGTGAAGGAATGAAACAAGTGAGAAATAGCAGAGAAAACAATGTCAGAGTACAGGGACTGGGTGTACAGCTGAGTGGGTGTTTCTCCTTCAGCCAGGATTTAACCCGTTACACCTCAGCACTATTTTGTTCCACCAGTTCTTAGGGGACATATTTGAACAGAAATTTCAGTGACAAAGGGGTCAAGGGGAGGGGGAGCCTATGGAGATTGGCTAGTCCAACCCCTCTGTTCAAAGCAGAGTCAGGTAGTACGCATTGCCTGGGTCACCTTCTCCAAGTATGACGACTACGACCATTTGTGGTAACCTGTGACAGTGTTCATTCCCCTTCACAGTACAAATATTTTCCTTAAATTCAAATGAGATTTCATAGCTTTCATTTTGTGCCTATTGCCTCTTTTTTTTTCACTGGGCACCACTGAGAAAAATCTGTCTTCTTTACGTCTCATGAATCCCTTACTTTGAAACATGGAATGATACCCACTGAGCCTCCGCTTCTTCTGGCTGAACAGTCCCTGCTGTCTCAGCCTCTCTTCATGTGGGAAAGTCCTTAATGGCCTTTGTGGCCCTTTGATGTGTGTTCATATTCTTGCACTGGGGATCCCAGCACTAGGAGGCAGTGCTCCAGATGCATCTCAGCAGTCCTGAGTAGAGGGGAAGAATTTCATCTCTCAGCCTTTCTGCTATGTTTTACATAATGCAGCCAGTGAGGCTGTTGACCATTTTTGCCACAAGAGCACATTGCTGACTCATGTGCAACTTGTTGACTACCGGAGTGCCCAGAACCTTCTCTGCAAAGCTGCTTTCCAGCTTGTCCTGATATGTGGATTTATTCCTCACCAAGTGCAGGATTTGGCATTTTTCATGAGGTTCTTGTCAGTCCACTTCCCCAGTTTGTCAGCATCCCTTTGAATGGCAGCACACACATCTGGTCTATCAACCACTTCTCCTCGCTTTGTATCATCTGCAATTTGCATAAATGTGAACAAATTACCTTGCGGCATTTGAGCTGATACTTTCAATGTGTTTCCCATAGTAACCTCAGTGCACAAAGGTCTGACATAGACCCTTCCTAGGCTTTATAATGCAAACGTGTCACATGTATCATTCTTTTCTTTAATTTCCAAAAGAGAAATTGTGGAGAAAATAATGAAAGAAATAGTTTCTTGAAAAATATTGTGATAGTTTCTACTGATACACTGTGCAAGAAGCTTCTTTAATATTTCTTATAACAGCAAAATATGCTGTTGAGTGTGTTATTGCAGGTGAAAATGTGAACAAGATTAAAATGAAGATTTTTTTTTTTAAGTTCTGTCAAAATAAGTACTATGTAAGTCAGATTGCTTTCTTTCCCAGTCCAAGAGTGTCCTCTGTATGTCCACTAGGGAGATGAAGAAATTGAAGGAATGTACTCATGTGAAAAAAGACCTGGGCCAACTAAGTGTAAGGCTATAGTTTTACAACGGTAGCCAGGAACACCCATCACAAAAGTTTTACTTAGTTGCAAATCTCAGTAGTCCACTCCAGTGAGTATGGAATGCCAGTAGATCATTAGCCATGGTGACAAAGGTGGTAATTTTGTGTACTGCAGTTTCCTATTTGCTAGAAGATAAAGAAGGCGGGAGAATTTTTGACCTGAAGATGCTATACAGATCATAACTTTTTCTTTTGATGTGATATGACACTTAGAGATTCAGGGCACCAGTGCTCTTTAGATGTGATAGACGGAAGTGTTACACTGATAAGTGTAAAGCAGACCAGTAGCAGTTGTTCCTACAAAATAGGGTTATATAAAGACTGTACTAAAAGGACAGTTAATGGCTGTTCTTACAAATGGATGCGTACATCTCCTCTGAGAAAATACATCATGAACATAGTAGCTATATCTAACAGCAGGTTATGTAGTAAAAGATATCCTCCCAGGGAATTCAGCTTTTTTTTATGAGTAGGGTTAAAAATTACTCTGGCACAGTAAAACAAATCTATAAGAGATTATCTGTTTTCCGTAAGTTTACATCTGTTTTTACTCGGCCAGTCCCTAAGTGTAGATATATTAGTGAATGTAATGGCATGTTTGTGGAAACAAATACTGTTATTATGGCATAGAAAATAGCAGACATAATAACATTGTCACATTACGGTAGCATAGAATTGTTCAGTGCCAAATTACAGGGCAGCTTCAACACTGTCTGTTACTATAAGGTAATAATGTATTGATGTTTTACTTGTGGTGGTATAACTAACACTGTGTCAACACTTCCATTACAATCCTTTTCTGAAGGGTTAGAACTTCACCACATAGTCTCTTCTGGTAAGGAAGTCATCATTCTAAATCATTTCAAGTAGCAAAACTTTATTTTTTTAAATTATCCTTTTTTATTTTTACTCTATCAAGAAAAATCAAAAGTCCTAATTTAAATGGAGAACTGTGTCAGTATTATGAGATGGGTTGACATGGTGGAGTCATCATCCCTGGAGGTGTTTAAGAAAAGACTGGATGAGGAATTAAGTGACATGGTCTAGGCGATGGTAGACTCGGATGGATGGAGCGTGGTGCCCATGGCTCCAGGGTTGTGGGTTCAATCCCTGGGTGGGAGTTTGCTTGGGAGTTGGACTAGATGATTCTTGTGGGTCCCTTCCAACTTGGAATATCCCATGAACTTGTGTGACATAAAACATTTCCTGTTCTTGATATTTGGTTGTGTTTTAGAAAAACTGCCTTGCAGCTAAGATTATACCTGTCCTTGCCAGATGTAACTCCAAATGTTGGCTTTCCTAACCCTCTTCCTGCCTCAGGGGCTGAAACATGTATGTTTCCAGAAAATGAAATCCTAATTGTTTCATATTGAACACACCACACAATGAATAATTTTGTTTGTTGCTGAAGAAAGCAGAAGCAAGGCACTGTGAAAATATATTAGTTAAAATTTATGAGAGATTTCAATATTGGAGTACAGTAATCCCCAGAATTTTGTGGGGGTTAGGGTCTTGTGAATGCCCGTGAAACCTGTAAGCCATGAGGATAGATGGATCATGAATATGCAAATAAGCCACACCCATCACCACCCCCCTCCTCAAGGCCCAGAGCACTGGGAGTCATTCCTAGCACCAGGGCAGCCAGGGTCCTGTGTTTATTCCCTGGAATGCCCATACCAGTGCTCTTGGGGTCCCTCTGGCCCAGAGTTCGCCATGTCTACTGCCCAGCATGCACGAAACTGCAAAAGTCTGAAGTCACAAAAGGTGAACCATGAAGAAGCAACGGATTACTGTATTTGACATGATGAAAATTCCAGAAGGAACTGAATGAGTCTCTCTTCAATGTAGTGTTTGGACAGAGCATTAAGTAATACTGAGGTAATACTTTAAACCCTCAAACCCCTGAATATTGGGTCAGCATGCATCAATAAGTGAGTGGTTTTATAAATACCATCCACCTTCACTGCAGAACTCTGATGAAAGCAGGTTCATTCTCATACTGAACCTTACAGTTTGTGACCGTGTAACTAATGAGTATGTAATAATCCAGATTGTAAGAAGGGGTAATTCAAAATTGCATACAACTGTAGCTATGTCTTTCCTTAGGCTTACAGTGTTTAATGTTTTGTATGTGCACATATATACTTTTTTTTTAAAATCATACACTATATTTATAGTGTGTAGAAAATAGGACTATTTATTATTTTCTGTTATCCATGACACTGACTTTTTACAGTTTTCTGAACTATTGTATAGTGTTGAGAATTGGGTAGTCTTCCTTCTCCTGTAATGTGAATCCAGATGTGATATTTGCTCTTTTTGCATTATCAGTCCTGTATTACACAAATTATGGAGTTATATCACATTGCTGCATATATTTACGTATTCCTGACTAAGACTTTGTAGTTGCTAGATACCAATAAACATATAACCTGCTATCAAGAAAAGGAGTAGAAAATTCCTCAAGAGTACTTTAAAACACATCAGATTTTCATCTCTAGTATCTGAGAATTAAAAAATCTGTCCCTGATAGCATACCAGTCTAAATACTTCATATGATTACTTTGCCACAGAGACTCACTTTACACAAGAGATATAAAGATAACTGTGAACAAAATTACAATGCTGAGCAAAATGGTGGAGTGAACTAATTGAAGAAATCTCAATTTGTTAAGCTTATCTGAAATCTCTCTATAATGAATATCTGGAATTTCTAGTGACAAATATTAGTGGCCTAATTTGTATAAACTTCAAAGGAAGTAGTACTTCCTACACACAGTCTTGAAAATGCAGAGCAGCTGAGGTCTTTAGGAGAATTAGAAAAACCATAAAAAGAGGGCAAGGAAAATGTTGCCTGTGGCTGTTGACCAAGATTACTTTTTTTATTGCTTTTTACTGGAAACCTAATCAGGATAGACTGCACCTTGAACTGTCAGCGTCCTTACGCATGTGGTACATGATGCTTCAGCAAGAACTATGGAGGTTGAAGCACAGATGACAACATTTTTTCAAGTTTTTAGTGGTTCAGCTGTTAGCCTTTTTCTCCTCTATTTTATGTGCATTTTACAGTACGTAAATTTTAGCTTTTCAGGAAGATCTATCACGTTACAGTTGGCCCTCTTCAACTTCGTGCCCCCCATATTACAGATTCACATCTTAGTGGCATGATTTTTGAGTGATTAAGGAGGCCCTTTTTTGCAACAGTGCATGCGCAACCTGGCACACATGAATATTCAATTAGGTAGTCATGAATATGCAAATCAACCCGCACAGCCACGGGGGCAGCGGGGGCGGCTCCACTGCCTGCCCCATCCTGGCCGCAGCTGCTCCGCCACTTCCCCCCCAGCACGGCCGCCGCTGCAACCAATACACAGCAGCACAGTGCTGAAACAGCACCGGGGAGCCATCTGAGAGTGCAGATTTGCATATTAATGAGCTGCCAATCAACGTGGAAGGCGGGCTTCACAGGACCCAAATAAGACCGCAGTCCCATGGTCCCAACTATTACAAACTATCAATTTAAAAAAATAAAAATAATAGAAAGTTGTTTGGCAGTTATTGTAGAAGCTCTTACATGGAAAAATATATCTAACACACAGTAATAAGTTTTAAGTGGGATACTTGATACAGAAAAAGCCAAAAAGGAATACTCAAATTAGCCAAAATACATTGGTGTAGTTGTACTTATAGCTCAGACAGAAGAGCAATTATGCAACATTTCTGGCCTACTAAGGTGTATTTTCTATTTCACAATATTAAAAAAAGAGCATAGTGTCAGAAAATTGCAAGCTTCTCTTTGCCTCTGGAGGAATCAAGGGAGTAATTAAATTGGATTTTGGCATGTCAATAATATCTTTCTCTTATTAATGGCATAATAATTTTGTAAATCAAATCCTAGAAGTGTTTCCAGTGTCATAAAGGTGAAAATGATTAAGGGTTAATTAAATATATTCTCATGGTACTAAAATTGTTCTGTTGGGTATCGTTAGATTTCTTTCTCTAGAACTTTCAATTATTAAAATTTAATGGCACATTATGTACAGTTCAGACCTGAAATTTGTGTAGCCAAAAGCTATTCACGGTAATAAGCATACTGGATGAGTGCTGTCACTGTTCTTTCTCACAGATCTTTCTGAACATCCCAACAATATCATATATTAAAATCAATGTTAGATAGCTGGTAGTTTTCTGAACTAGATTAATCATTACACCCAGCACAGCTGGAACAGAAGTCTTAACTCTGTAATGATGTCAGTCGTTCATCTCCAACAAACCCCTCAAAAAGGCAATGAGTAGGTGCCAGCTTTTTTAACAAATGACAGCTGTAAGGGTCACAAATGGTAAGAAAGAAGAAGAAAAGCTTTCCAACACAGCATCTTCTATAACCCATTGTATGAGAATAGCTCAAAGGGTATATGAAGAGTTCAGGAATGTATATCTATTTTATGTGTAAGCTATTTAAGTACAATGGCACAATGGTGCTTCAGAAAGATAAAATTATTCCGTTTTTCTGAAGCTGTACAACTGGACCAGGGTTACTAAGGCAACCTGTTCTTCGTCAGCATGTGTTCCATCTTGACAGCTAGATAGGTGGGTTAGAGTCAAAGTATATGAGAAATTCATATGCTGTTGCAAAATGAGATTTTGTTGGTCTCTTGACACCATTTTGGAGACTTCTCTGTGTTCATTTTTGCCAAATACTGCAGAAGATTAAGGTAAAGAAAACCTTTCTATTAAAAGCAGAGTAAAGAAAATTATCTGAATCTGATATAGGTAAAAGTTTCAGAGTCCAAATTAAAGATCCAAGCAATTGCTCAGAAACTAGGAATGGGAGCATGCTATGGAATATGAGTAAGGCACAGAGAAGGATACATTATACAGACATTTTTGCAGCTTTCATGATTTGTTCTGGTGCTGCAGAATGGACATTGTATCCCTTTTGACAACTTTTGGCCTACCAGAAGGTGATCTAAGTAAAATGTCCATATTTTTCTTAGCTCATACATTGGTAAGGATGCTCATTCTCTCAATGTCACCTGTTATGTTTAAGATCCTTCAATATTTTGTTCTGATTTAAGCTTATGAATCTTGTATACTGATGTTGTATTTGGAATCCCGTGTAGCCATTTTCTGCGTAGGTATTCTAGGATATTATAAAAGATGGTAACAGAGCAATAACAGGATGAAAAAAATACTGATGGAAGAAATTCTCCTAGGACTGAACAAATTTTACAAGGTTTTGGTGTCTGATTGCTTAATGAAGGCAATTGCAAAATGAAGTCCCAGCCTAGGGCAAGCAGTCAATATCTAGGTTGAGTACTGGAAAACTGTAGAAAAGATGGTGAAGAACAGCTAATTCTCATTAAGCTGCTTGGTGCCCACAAATACAATTAAAATGTTGTGTTAAGGATGCATGTCAACTTTGTGGTAATTCTGGAGGAATGTTCATGCTGCTAAGCTTTATGCTATCACTCTTCTTAATGAAGCTACACTTTGAATTGGAAACAGACATATGCAAAATCACATCATTTCACTGTAAACATCCACACACTAAAAAGCACTTAAAATGTATGATATGCAATATTCAATGTCAGAGTGCATTAATATTTACAGATACCATTTGCAAATCATCTCAAATTCTGTATCTGCTTTACCATACAAGGTAGTCCTCCCTGTAGTATGTTTTGCTGTTTAAAAATTCTATCCCTTCTAAATAGTGTAAGTCTTAAGAAAACTTCTGATCAGATCATTGGTCTGATATTTGGACAGGACAGATGCTTTCAGCCAGAAAACTGAAATTCAGTCACAATTCAAGTCTCAAATCTCCAGTTGAATGGCTGATTTTAATACATTGAAATCCAAAGTCACTATATTTATATATGGTCATAACATTTTCCTTCTCCTTCATGTATTAAACCCAATTCTTGAAATGAGGGATTTTGAAAATTACGTGAAATTCTTTCTACTCTTCTTTTTTTCCACTTTGTCGCATCTTCTGGGTCACCAAATCATGCTAGCTTGGCCTCAAATTGATTATAGTAATTAATTTTCTTGTGATCCAGTGGTAAGTGTGGGTTGTCTTTCCTGAGTGGTCAAAAATTCGTCAGACAACTGAATTTTAAGCACGGATTCTGTGGATTGCAGTCCATCAAGTTAATGTTTCCTTTAAATACTTGTATATTATATAATACTTATATTATCTGGTGCTTATAAAATAACCCCTTTTCTTGTAGCTTCATGACCTGTAATCATAGCGGCTGTCACATATTTGAACTAGTTTTGTGGACAACTCATATTTCAAGAGGTCTCCTGAAGTGAATCAGAAATGTCACCACTTTTTAACATGGCGGGAGAAATCAAAGTGCCTCCTTATTCTTTCCCCATATAACAGAAGTACTTGTCATTAAAGCCCTTCTGCACTGCCTCTCCTTCAAGCAGTTGTGTGCTCTACAGCGTACACACAGCAGTAACCCTGTGTTTCTGGGTAATGTCATAACCCCTGCACAAGAGCATTTATGTTTTGCATGAGCAGTGAATTGGACTCATTCTAGAATCAGTCAGATTTACCATGGATCTACAAACCATCTGTGAGGCTCTTTCACAATGGGTTCAAGGCTGCTTGGAAGTATCATGCTTGGTAGCACACATAAAGACCTGATACACATGGGCAGAGGACAAGTCTGAGATTCCTAAGGATTTATTAGTAAGGCCCACCTGTTTGATATCTAAAAACACTGGACAAATATGAAGAACCTTTCAACTTCAGCCAGAACCCTGAAGTCAAAAATTAGTATGTTCAAAGGTCTACTTGGGTATCTGTTTGGTAATCTGCACTTTGGCCAAGTTCTGCTCTAGCACTGAGCTCCAATCTTTCCTGTTTTATTCAATCTTTTTTCCTTTTTTTGTCTGCTAAAAGGACGGGGACTCATTTTAATAGGTTTCCTTTTAAAAAAATAGTTTTCCTTTTTTCCCTCAGGGGAAGTCTTTACAGGAGGAAATACTAAAAATGATAGTATCTCTGTAATTGAAAGCACTACCAGAAATAAATGAAAATTGTTTCCAAATTTACTGGACCAATAGTGGCATGTCAGATCAAGTTGAGATACTTTCAAAATTGAACAGATTAAATTTCTGTACAACTGAGGCCTGGACATTTTTGAAGATCATAATTTAGGGAATATTTTACTGAGCAAACATAATCCTATTTCCCCCTGAAAATCTGCCCTAAAGCATTTATCTTTCTTGCCTCTACTTGCTACCAATGTGTAATACTAGTGATATTTAATTTGAACTACTTAAAGCAGCTTTACTGGGATGAAAGCCAACTTCAAATAAAGCTGGTGTGACCCCAACAAATGCACAGGGCTGAAAGATTATCTTTTACGTTAAGATTAACCTTTTCTTGTGAATGATACTGCGTGCCAGTCAACAGGGTAAAACTTGTGAATATTGATTCATAAGCTTATAACAAAAATGCAGTGTATGGTGCTAAGTACTGAGTAAGGCATACCAATTTCTAGGAATAATAGGAAGTATGGGAAAAAACTTCATAGGCTATCTGTACACAACCCCTTGTTCATGTGCGGGTTTATTTAAACTGAAATATGGAGCACTGAGAAGCACCTATACACCAGCAAATACTATTATCTCATGCAAATATTCTGAAATTAAATGTCATATGGGTGTTTATGAGAGTAAAAATGGGAACAGGTACAGAATTATAAACGTTTCCAGATTAAAGTAGTCTGAGATAATTTAACTTTTTGTTTTGTATCACTGTTAAGTGATTTTGAATAAATCCTTTGTTTATCACTCTATTAAAATAGAGTTGCTTTAAAAATGTGTGTAGGGGAAATTTAATCTTGGACGAATAACAGCGTTTTGCATGTTCTTTTTCTCTGATTCATATATGTACCAGTAATCTTCTTCACATTACGATGTCTTCTTAACATGAAATTCTTAGCTGAGGTTCTGAGTTTTTTGGCAGTGTGAACAATTTTTCTATTTTTTTCCCTGCTTGATGATGAAAAAGCTGTAAAGCCAAAAACTAAGTTTAATAGGAGTTTGCACATTGCAGATGTTCTGTTTTTTAAGCAGTTGCATGAAAATTCAGGCATTTCATTACATAAACTTAACTGGGAAGAACCTTCATTTTTGTGGGCAAATAAAATTGATAACAGGAGTACAGAAGAAATACGCAGCTCAGAAGTCCCTGAAGACCTTTAGGATTTAACCTTCATTTGCTTTTTAATCTTAGCATTCTTTATTATTCTGTGGAAGCATGCGGTTTAGTTCTTCAAGTTGGCAGGTGGCAGCAATCCCTTAATTATATCTTGGTTGCATGCTGCCAAGGCACAAAGGAGAACAATGATAATCCACTCCAGTGGTTTTTTATTCAGTAGTCCCTGCATATTGCTTGTGCTCGTAGTATAAAATTCTATGTAAATATCACTCAACTAATAAAATTTTTAGGTTCTATATTTTAAAAAATTGTTTTAACTTTGGAAGAAAGTAACATAAAATCATTAGACTTCACATGCCACTCAGCCATAGAGAACAACAAAAATGTCTAACGGTCATGAAGAATAAATTTCCCTATCTAGATTGCCTTTTTTTTTTTGTATTGCTAAGACTTGGCTATTTAGTGTATATACATTATTTAACCTACACTTGTCTTTAAAACATGATTGTATCATCATTTACGTTCACTTTAAATCAGCTTTTGGAAGGAAAAGACTTGCAGTGATATTTATTTCTACTGCCATCTGTGCTCCAAAGCTTCTATTTATTAGTATTTTTATTCCATTTAGATATAACATGATTTATCTGTTCCCTGAGCTTAGTAAACATTTAGGTAGTAATTCTGTAGTTATTTATGACTGAACTTGAGGCTATTTTCAAGCACTTTAGGACCTTTATTATTTTTTCCTCTTGGAGAGACATAAAAAGGCCTTAAGTCAAAATCCAGTATATCTAGAGAAAGCCAGAGTAATTACCTTAAGAGGATAGAATTCAATAGCAGTGTCAGAAGAGGAAATCTCCCCTCCACTGCCAGCCCCCAGGACTGTGAAACGAATCAAGGAGAGTGTGGACCCAAAAAGGAGATCAAAAGTTTTCTTCTGTGTGTGACTATATTAACCTGGATCATCACTGGGATTCACAGGTACACTGCTGTTTACTACCCACAATGGCTCTTCTGCCTGTGTAGGAGGAATGAGTTTGGCATTCATTCCTATTGGATGCAAGTAGAACACAAATAAATAAATTGCTCATCTAAGCTTTTGTAGTATTGTATGCAGAAAATGATTTCTGCTATTCAAAATATTGTGCTATCCTGCAAATTGAAGAGTGTAACTTTTCAAGGAATATGTGTCAAACATGTAGAGGATAATTTTGTCCACTCCAAACAAGCAGCAATATTTCATACTTCTTTGTGAAAAACACCAAGTATGTATGTGGTGACATTTGAAATCTGGGTTCATTGATGATAGATACCTTTGAAAAAGGTGATAATGACAAAATAATTATTCACCTTCAATGCCTATTTTTATGTGCACTTTCTCCTGAAAGGTTTTACAGCATCCCAAATGAATAGGTCTTGTAGCATGCTGCCAGTTCATATTAATGTTTGAGAAAGATATCAATGAATTTATTCATGAGAACATACAGAAAAATAAGCAAATGATGTTGTGGTTATCATGATTAAGCATCACTTCTGAAAACTCTTTCCTTTTGGTTCTGATATTTGCCCTGTGTTTGTGCTAAGGACAATCAATTGTGAAGATCAGACTGGAAGCAAATTCCTTAATGTTTTTAGAAGTAGGAAATATTTTTTTTTTACTTATCTGAATGTCAGTTTACTGCAAGTAAATTAAAATGTTCCAGAATAGAGACTGGCAATTATTGCCAATTGTATATCAAATTGCATAGTCTGATATTAGTATTCCTGGCAGGGATTTCCTCTCACCCCCCTGTCTTTGCAGCACGTAGTTCTTGTTTCACTATGTATGTTTAAAGTGGGATAGATTAATCTGGTGGTCAACTGGATGTGGTAAAAAGTCCTCCTGATATTATGTTTTCTTCACTTTCTATCTTTTCTTAAGTACAATAAGCCCCCAGTTATTCGCAGTTCGTATCTTTGTGATTTCAATTGTCAACGTGTTATTTTTCAGCAAAAAAGTGGGATCTGCACATACGCAGATAATGCCACGAACTCAGTCACCTCATGAATATGGAATGTGCTTGTGAATATGTAAATGAGCCCATCCGTTGGCCCTGACCATTCGTGGCCCCGAGCACCATCCATTTGCACCCTTTAAGGGGAAAGGGAACAACTGCCATCACCATGTAGCCTGGACCACGACTGGGCAGGTGGTGCAGAGGCAGTGGGGATGCAGAACAGCTTCTGGGTGTGACAATGTGGCAGCGGAAATGGGGGCCCCCAGGTCTGCCATGGCAGCAAAGAGGTAGCGGGCACCAAAATTCAGTCACCCTCAAGGTAGCATTATATACTTTGTTTTTAATATAGGAAATTTTTATGTAAAAATCTCCTCTGGGATGTAGAAATAGGCAAAGGGAGGGGAGGAGGTGTGGGGAGAGGAGACGAGAGGGAAGGGGGGAAAGGAGCTGCGAATAGGGCGAACAGGGGCAGCAGACAGAGCTGTGGAGGGACAGGCAGGGAGGATCAGGGCTGCGGGAGCCATGCTAGGCTCCACTGGGACCCTGGGAAGCATTCTTTATGTGTGCAGCCACAGCCCGCTATCAAAGGCTATACTCAATGCCTGTGCTTGTGCTGTTGTCCTGGGAACTCTCCGAGTGCCAGGTCTGACTAAAGAACAGACTGGTCCTGTTGCTGAGGCAATGATATAGCAAGGCAGCGCTGTCTCAGACCACCTCACTGAGCAGCACTATGCTTGTCGGAGCCAAAAACCCTTTGGTGCTTGCCGATGCCCGGTGGCGGTGCAGCTCATGGATATGTAAATAAGCCATGAGCCAGGCAGGAAAGGGTTACCACGGTTACCATGCCTGGGACAATCTGTCTGCAGTGGGGATGTGCAGGTGCCAGCACGTTCTGACCTATCCCAGTGCCACCACAAGGTCACCCTGCCATGGCCACGGTCCCTGGGGCAGACTGCCTGCTCTATCTCCACTGGGGCCGCAGCCATGGGCTGCCTGCTGCTATGTTTTTCCAGTTAAGTTGACGTTAAAGAGACCTTTGCTGCCAGAGACTGGGATGCTAACAAAGCCTCCGACATGATGAGTGGATATGTGGCTTCCATCCTGAAAGCTTTGATCCCACCTCCATGCTGGGATAGCTAGTCTGCTTCCATTCCAGGGGTTTGGTCGGAAGAGGAAACCTCTGCCATGCCAAGCTGCTTCCTCTTGGCATGGCAGAGGTTTCCCCTTCTGTCGTCTGTTTCAAGGCTGGCAGAACAGCAACCTCACCCCATGTCACAGCAGGAGCAAGCAGTGAAGCTGCTAACCATGTGCTGTTACAGGGAAAGAGAGGTCAGAGCACTGGCACCTGTGTCACAACCTTACTTGCATCACAGCCCTCTCCTGAGTGCTGGCTGGGTGCATCGCAACCTGGTTGCAAGCGGCGACTGTGTTAACCTGCATAGACAGGTGGGTGCATCCCAGCCCAGGGTACCCATGCTGCTGCCATGCGCAGCACCGCCACTATTCCCCAACCCTACCGCCACAGCATCCTGCACTAGAGAGGCACGGGACAGCAGCCTGGGGTGAGCTGCCCCAGGTTTGCCAGAGGAGCACGGCACCTCTGCCATGTTTGAAGACAAGAGATGTAGGCCAACAAGCAGCCAACCTGAGAGGCCCCAGCATAGACATGTCAGGGTATAAACAGTGACAGGAGGCTCAGCATCCATCGACTCCACTGGGGCCATGGTCTCCAGCTCCAGGGCTCCCAGCAGCACAGGCTCCTGTGGGTTTCTGTACTCGGAAACGTGGTTACAGTTCCATGGCCGAGAAGGGGCAGAAGGGATTTCCTTTGCTTTCCTGAGGCAGTCCTGGGAATACTCTCCTTGCCTCAAGAGCTGAGGGGGTGGGGTGATGGGCAGGGTGAAACTGTATATTCATGAGTTCACCCTCTCTGCGATTCGCTGCATTCATGGTGTTGGTCCAGACCCGTGCACTTGCAATAACAGGAGCCTGACTGTATTTCCAAATCTCTTTTTTACATATTTCAGGAATTATGTTTATGGGCTAAATTCCACTGTGATTGAATGTATTGATAAAATTGTCTTAAATTCATTGGGACCAAGATGGACTTCTAAGAAGCATTTGTCTTTGTAGACAGACATGAATACTATCTTTGCCTAATGAGACCCAGGCCTTCATGGCTGTGACACACTTAGTTTTCAGGGCTGAATATGCAGAGCCTATGCCTGAATGGGATCTGCTGCGTAGCTGTGCAAACCATGGTATGGCATAGGGCCATTATTAAATTTACTGTACGCCTCTGTGGTTCCTGGCAGTGCAGTCTCATCTACTGAGAAGCCATTGAAAAGAACTCCTCAGGCAAAACATCCATTAAACTTTTTTCTTTAAAGAAAAAATCTTCTGCTAATTTGCTGCAATTTATGTTTGCTTTGTGATTCTGCAGCCGAGCCTGTCTGTGAAACTGTGTTAATCACTAGGAAGTTAGGGCCTGTATGCATTCAGACATTCTACAACTACCACTCCATAACTAAAACAATATTCTAAAAGGGTTTGGTTTTCCAGCAGGATTAAAGCGTATGATTTTGCAATTTTTTTCTCACCTTAAAAATCTTGGAGCATTTTATTTGATGAAATAACTGTGCTTACAGTATACTTTTTTTTCTATATACTGTAGTTTAATGATAGAAAATGGATGTCTCACAGATAAAATTGCGTACTACATTTTGTGTCCTGTCTTTAAGAAATAAGCCCTGTAATCTTTTAAAAATTGATCATTAGTTGTTTATCTTCCATAATGTTACAACTGACTAGAAATTTGGAAAACAGTTAAATTAAAAGAAAAAAATAATAGGAGACAGTAGGTAGCAGTTTGTGGGAAGACTATTAGAAATAGAGAGTGAGAAGAAGCATTTCTTATGAAAGGTTTCAAGACCTCAGAAATCCAAGATGAGAAAAAAACAATTTAACAATTTAAAATACTGAGTAGTGGGTTGGGGGTTTTTTTTCCCCATTTGGAAACATACAGAAATCAGTTGATCCTCTGATAACCTTAGTGCATCATGCAAAAAGCTGCAGCTACATGCAAATTTTGAGGGAGCAAATTTTATTCCTCCTTCAGTCTTGAAATCTCTATGTTGCTCATCTGAGAAGGTTCATACTACAAAATTATACAAAACTTCTTTAACTGTCACTTTGGATTGAGTGAACAACTCAGGAGGGTGGTGCTTTCTATTAATATTTTAATATTAGTTTGAAACCAGGTTAATTTCCACATCAGACGACCATGACAGTGAGGGGATGAGTTTGTGTCTGTCACTTTGTTCAAACAGCCAGGATTTTTATGTGACTTGAGTGGTTGAATTCATATCTGTGTCTACAATTATTCTGGTGTTTGTGATTGCAAGAAAGTGTGCTATCATGTTTAATGAAGAGTAACAGTTTGTGTAACTAATATCCTGTTCTTTCCCTAATTGTTTCTACTTCCTAGGAAGGTGCTGAGAGTAACTTCTACTATCTAATAACAGAGAAGTTTATTTTATGAGCAAGGAATTCTTTTAGCTCACTAAGCCATTTCAGACTCTCTCACAACATGCTTTATTTTATTTTATGCTGCTTTGATTTTTTTCTCGCATTTTGATCTCATGTGTCATGATTTGATCAAACGTTTTACCATGTTAGGATAAACACACAATCCAACTCGTTCACTTTTCACTGTTTGTGAGATACCAGATGCTTCTGGTGAGTGCATGAAAGCTGATTGTCTTGAGCTTACCATTAGGAAATACTGAAATATAAAACCTCTTTTTATATTTAAACCTGAACATTTTTTTTTCTTGAGCAGTGAGACATTTAAACAGAGATGTGAAAGAGAAGTTTATTTTAATTTCATGTTTTTGTGAGGGGCTCTGTTTTGCAGTCTTATCAGAATAATGCCAGAACTCCACATTGTTTAATCCCTATTTAAAACTTCCAATAATCCTGAGTTTGGCTTTCTAGTATATAAAAAGTTGGTGCATTAGTTACAAAAGTTCTAGATATTTTAATTAAATGCTGATTCTCTTGAGCATTTTCACATTTAAGAGTACTGACTCTGTCCTGAAATTTCATTTTGCTTAGAATTCAGTAGCTGTGATTATCAGGGCACAATTGCAGCCTTGGTGCTCTCTGGTAAGGATGGGAAAATTGCTTAGACTGAAATGATTTGCGAATTTCTGCACATCAAGGGGTTGCCTGCCAAGATTCTGCTTTTCACAAATGTGAATCTCTTACAGTTGGAACATACATGGGCAATTACTCACCAAGAGATGCTTTATTCTCAAATTTGCTTTCTTTAGCTTGAGGCAGTTGCATGTTAGTTCCAGGTGTCTGTTGTGGACAGCTACATCTGACCATCCTGAGCATAGTTTTACGTAATTTTGCATCCTTGTGAAACTTGTTAAAAAGCCATTTCAGAGAGACATTCTGTGCTTTCCAGGTAGGACAGCTTGCTGAGCTGGTTAGGAAGAACATGTTTGTATGTATCACTAAAAGACAGATTGGAAACAACAGAAAGACCAGAACAGCAGGTTGCTGTGAGAGGAAAAAAGAGATGGCGTATATATGGTGTCCCTACCTAGAGACAAGTGACTTTCAGGGAGATCAAAGGATGCTGCTGCTCTCAGTCAGGTCTCTGTAAACTGAGGGGAGAATATAAATTAAAAAGTGCAGATGTGTGTTCTGATGTGAGGTTACTGAAACCAGCTTTTAGCCTTTGTAATTTAAGTCTCATGACCTGTGGAGCTCAGTTTCCCATGGCTGCGTTCACATGAGAGAAAGAACAACTGATTTTTGTCTCTTTAATGTTTCTCTTCTTCCACTTAGTTTAAAAAGAGGAACAACTAGACAACCAACTGAGCAACACACACCCCCACACACTCTTGTCTTCATTATCATTATCTTCTGGGCCTAAATGTTAAATTTTGAGGTAATACGTGAGAAAAAGGAGGAGAGGAAGGGGGTGAGTGTAGGGGGAGATGGAAGGGGGACATAGGGGAAAGTAGAAAACTCAGAAAAGATTTCCTGATTTTTTTGGTGGTCTTTCATAGGAGACATCAACAAAGACACTCACCTTAGAAAGTCATTCCCCCAAAAGGAGCCAACTTCCCTGTTCTAAAAGCTGCTACAGAGGGCAAATTCTACAAAAACCAATAAACTAGCTTTCATGATCATATAATAATTCTTAATCATTCAAATACTAAAATAATGTGATTTGTTCTTGTGGAGTTTCATAGCAGCTCTTGATACTGCGTTTTCTGATTTCGCAGCCATGTGCCATTTCTGCTTGTGCTTGAAACTCAAGGAAGAATTTACCCTTCTGAGTATGTCCTCTTAGTACAAATCTTGACGTAGTATTTTTTCAGACCACTCTGCAGAAAACATGAAGTAGGCAAGGGCTCCTAAGTAGCAGATGAAGAAGAAATAATGAATATATTTTATAGACTGATATAACAAACTAGAGAATACAGTGAAAGTTGAGGCAGCCTGACATACACAGAGGTTTCTTTTTTCTGAGGACATGTAGTGGATGACACACAACTACATCCATAATGCCTTAGGCAAAACAGGCAGAGAGAGAAAGGAAAATTCTCTAGTGGCCAGCAGGAACAATAAGTTATAGGTGCCCCCAGATGAGAAACTCCTCCTGGGTGGCCTATTCCAAACAGGAGGGAACCATATAATGTTGACAACTGTGACCATTTTTTTTTTTCAGTGAGATGATACCTTTGACCAATACCTGCCATCAATACCATCAGCAACCTTCTTGATAGTCCATTTGGAGTTTGCTTAATTAGAGTGTAAGTGTTGCACACTAACTGACTGTTCAGCTCTGTGAACACTTGTTACTTTGTCACATATATCAAGTGTTAGAATTACTATTATTTACTTACTTTGCTTATATAGACTCAATAGCCTGGAAGTTTGCAGGACAATGTGGTGGTGGACATCTTAGTGAAGACCTAGAAACGGAATCTACAGGGAAACAGAGCAAGGAGAGAGGAGAGAAACCGATTTAGGCATGGAAATGAATCACTGTCTCAGGAACTTTGATAGAAAAAGGACTTTCAAGTGCACAGCACAAGACTGCAGAGGTGTGTGGTTGGGAGACCAGATGAAGCCACAACCACAGTGTAGCCCCAGGCTGTGTAGCTGGAAAGCTAAAGACAGGCTGAATGGGAGGCCTTCAGTGATACATGAGGTAAAGCATGGTGCAGCCTACTTAAAATCCTGTTTCTGGATATGTCCAAAAGCACTTCAGTCTGACAAAGCAGAACAGATAACCAAATACGTATTTCAGATAGTGATAGGTAGTGATGTGGCACAAGTACTCCAAATCACATGCTATAGTAGCATTTAAACAACTCTGTGGTCTCTTTCCTCTTTCTTGCCACTAGATATCTGAGAGATTATTGATACAAATGTCTCTCTAAGGAGTCCTTATTAGATACATACTCAACTGTTTGATTTAAGATGTTAAAAAAATCAGCTGATCTTCACACCCTCTGGGGAGAACAAACACATTCTTCCTTTATTTGTGACTTTCTTAAAAGCACCTGTGTAAAGTTCTAAAGTATAACTCCCGAGACCCACAATATTCATAAGCAGTGTTTTTTATGAAAATGAAAAAAGTCAAAGATGAAATCGTTAATCCACTTTCTGTTTTCTGTAGTAGATAGCCATGAGAGAAGACAAACAGGAAAACAATCCTGTATAGGGAATGTGAGAAAACTATTGCAAGCACTCAGATTACTCAGTCACTCGTTACTCAAAGTAAGAATTTACTATTTAGAGAAAGAATCAATCTGAACAAGAAATTACTGTAATTAAAGGTGGACATGACTGTGAGGTATTTCTCAGTGCAAAACCAATGAAGTTCGTTCTGAAACAACTTTGCTGTGGAAAAACAGTATCAAAAAACAATAGCAAATCCCCAGAAAATCCTGCAAACAGGATTATATTTAGAAACTCTTGATGTGTTGCTTTTCACTGTGTAGCACATTTTTTCTGTGTTTCCATTCAGGTTAATTAGCTGCTGACTGGTGTGAGAAATTATCACCTGAGATTTTTCTTTTCCAGATTGGAGTTTAAAGAAAGAGTTAATCTAAACTGTCAAGCCCAGAGCAAGCAAACCAGGAGAAAATTTAGAGCTCAGACTGCATCTGATCCACAAGCATGCTCATCTTAGATGTCCAACATCTAGCAGCAACAGCCTACATTACACTATAGTAGTTCTATGGCAAGTATCTTATGGTACTGTATTTGTGTGTGAGCAAATCCTGCATAGAAGAAAGTAGTGGATACTGCAGGTTTGATGAGTTTTTGTTCCAGTGGACTTTAGCTCCCAAACGCTTCCTATTTTGAAGATGATTTTGAAGATGTACTTAACTTAGCAGAAATGTTCAAGTCCCAACCTCAGTGACATAAATGTTTCCTTTTGACCAGTTAGTTTTCAAGTAACCTTAACTGCTCTTTGGGTTGTAGTCATCTGCCAAATTGGAACTGCTTCTTGGACAAGCTGTCTAGTGCTTTTTGGGGTTTGTCAGGTTTAATTAATTCATTCATTAATTGCAGAGAGAGTCAGCCAACCTGTATCTTCAACAATCTTGCATCGTTATCTTCCTTTCTTTGTTTATTATTTTAATGAAACAACTTGCATCTTGAATGACCGTGCTAAATTGGCAGCTGTAAATGGTTATGAAAATAGAAAGTTCTGAGCACCCCTCCTTTTTACTGATAAGAAATAGGACTGAGCCTCTACAGTTAGCTTTCTTTCATCTAGAAAAAATTTGAACCTTGACATGGGTCTGAACTGCCAGAATGCCCAGTCCATGTAGAAACTTCTAGTTCCACATACTTTGGATGTGTTTCCATGTGTTTAATTCACTTTTCTCTTAACCATGTAGTGCTGTTTGTTTTCTTCTTTGTGCCTAGCCTAAAAAAAAAGAGAAGAAAAAAAATCACCGATTCTAAATCTATTAATATTTAGGTCATTCTAAATCTGAAGAAACCTTGCATGTGTTATAACTGCTTTACTTCTATGTCCGTTCTGATTTCCTCTGCATGAACTGGGCCTGTCTGTGGTGATAGTTCCCTTAGACAAATCTGACACAGTTATTTTTATTGCTGACTAGATGGTGATCACAGTCACATCTAAGTGCTACCTTTTGGCATTTCATGTACCTCTGCGTTTCTTGCACATACTCAAGTGCATTTTCACTCTGCATTTCATATGCTTTTAATCCAGATTCTCTGATTATGTGTGTTGCATCAGAAAGTTCTTCCTTTATTTTCTGTATTTATTATCTATTTAACTGTGAGAGCATAATTCCACAGGCTTGGTCAAACTCCAGCATTGCCTTTGTAAAGATCTTGTGGTATATTTTGGAGGTCGGAAATTCTCAACCTCTATTTCTCTATAATGAGCTATGCCAAAGGAGTGTTACAGGAATTTTAATTCTGTAACATCTGTAAAGCCATGAATCATAAGGCACCTTGGCATATGCTTAGAACATCTGGCAGAAAATGAGAGCTTATAAATACTACAGAGAAAGTTTTCATAGGATAGATCAGAAAACATGCTTCTTGGGAGAAAAGAAGGGGTAGGCAAGGTTGAAATAAAGGGAAAGGAAAGGAACAGCAAGTATAGGAGATTAAAGAAAAAGCAGATAATAAAAGGATTATTGCTGATACGGAACAGGTAGCAAAAACTATTTTTCAGTACATAAATAAAAATTCTGAACGAAAGAACACAAGCCTAAAACAGGAAGGAGGAAACAGATTACCCACTTATTATGATTAAATATTTGTTTTATGTTAGTAAAAGGAATTAAAACACTTAAGATCATATAATTCAATAGATTATCCTTCATTGTGATTGACAATATTTATTGTCTGTGGAGGTACATTAATGTTCTCTTGGAAAGATTCAGGAAACAAATATTGTTATGGCTTTGCTTGCTTGCAGATAGAAAATAACTCTATTTTTTTGCTTATCCAAATACAAACTTTCTGTGCTTTTGAAGAAAATACTAAATCTGAAAACATTATCACCAGGGTTTAAGACAAACAAACAGAAGGATATAAATTTTGTGTGTAATAATACATTACAAAGAAGTATTTCTTCATTTCTGGACTTGCTCCCCCATAAAATCATGTGTGAAATGTTTTAATTCCCACCCCTCATCCTCCCAAATTGCATAGTAACTGCAATGCTAGAAAATGTCAAAGGCTTCAGTTCCTTCTCTAAAACTCATTATAGAAAATTCAGGCTGAGTAGTCTTTTTGGTTTTCATCCAGCCTTTTCCTTATGATACCTATGCCTTGGAGCATTTATTCACTTTAAAATTAAAGCAAAGAAAAAGTAGAGCTGCAGTATCTTTCTTTGTCAAGGCAAGACAACTCCATTATTTATTAATTTTTAATTCCTCTGTTACATTTTGAGATACAGCAGATTTAATGCTATATTAAATGTTCCACACTGCTATCATTTAGTAGCAAAAAATTAAGAAAAGCATCACTTTATATGCTCTAATAATTTAAAAATTATCTATAATAGTAATTCCCATCAATGGCTAAATAAATAAAAATTAAATGCTATAATCATTAAACATCTGGCGTCGTACCTGGGTAGTATGGAAAACCTGCTGCACAAGAAACTTGTCACTCTGCTAGAGTGTTTCTTGATGGTTATGAATTTGACTTTTTTAGTGCAGGTCAGAAACTCATTGTGTAGCGTATGAGTAATGCTAAATGAAAAGTAACTCCCAGTATGATGGGAAGAGAAGTGTTTTTGTGCAATTGGTTTTAGAAGATTCAGGTGATAGTCAACATATCCATTGATTGAGAAAGTGATGGTTAACTCTACCAGAATTCAGAGTGTAGAAGCTTACCTGAAGCATTTACTAAGTGCAAGAAGAACTAAATTTGTTCCAGAACAATGACTTGTAGAACAATTCCAGAAAGAGTTAGTTTGTAGCTTCCACTCCCTCCCCCACCCTACCCCAACACTTTCTGTCTTGTTTTAAATCTCCGTCTCTCTTATTCTTTGCAAACACTTTGTGTAGAAAGTACAGTATAGTGAAGTTGACTGAACATTAATCTATTGTCAGCAGATACCAAGAAATAACGCTTACTTTTTTAATAACCTTTATAGATAGGTAGGATTTAGTAGAGCAAAATGGCGAGTGTGAATGCATGATGGCAAAGCTATATTCGGATGACGCTGTAGTGCTGAGCTGTGACCAGTAAAGATCTATTAACAGTGCATTATCAAAGAAAGTCCAGTAATGTTAATGATACAAGAACTTGGATCGTCTTTCAGCATGTTGTCTCTGATGACAATAGCTGTGGATTTCTTATACATAAATGTTAGTGATCTCATTCAGTAGAACAGACTGAAGGTGTTTGAGATCCAATGAATTTTAGATGTTCAAACTCTTCACTCCAGTTTTTGCATGGTGAACGTCAACATTTACTTGCTGTACAGAGTTTACTTTTTCAGCTGGGAAGATTCATGCAGCAGTTAGCACCATATATATGACATTTTCTGAATTTCACATTTTAGAATGTCAAAAAATCTCATTGCATTATACAAATATAAATAAAAAATCCTTATCACTGCAATACCTGAAATTATATAGGCACATTTATCTTTTGAGGATAATAATAAGATATGCATCCTAATATTTTTTTTCTGAAAGGTTATGTTTCTAATTGGTCTGTGGGATGTGTAGGCATTGTCATTCAGATCTATAAAAAAGCATTTAAACACTATATCGTGTTAACTATAATGTATTTTCTGAAAATAAATGTGGGTTTGGAAATAATACAGTATCTCTTTATTCTAGTAGAGGCTTTGGGATGTATGTGGAACAGTAAAATTTATCCTTTTTTATTGTTGCACTGATAAAAATGCTTGTATTTGTTTCTTAGGACAGAGTGTCATTTAAATAGACTAAATCTTTTTTTTTACAAAGAACAATATGGAATGTACAATAATGAAATTATTAGAAAGTGATAGATCTGTGATTGCTGTATTTACAAATGCAGAGACTTTGGAATGTTCAAAGGCATAGTTCTGAAAATGAGAGTTTTCATTATAGAGCAGATTCTGCTAGCTGCTGCCATCCCCTTCAGGACATGGGTTTAGGAATTTGCGTCTGCAGAGTCAAAATTACTGAATAGCATCTGTGCAAGGAAATCTTGTTTCCTTATGTACATTATGTCAAAACCTGTTCTCAAAAACAAGTCTTAAGTTCTTGGATGTTAACTTTTGAAATATTTAGGAGTTCACTAGTGAGGTTACAACGTACACTCTGCTAAACTCAATGCTCTTCTGTCTGAGGGCCAGGAGTCAAATATGATGCATTTCTCCATCAATCCAAAATGCAGTGACAAATGAATTACCTATGCCATAAGTATTTCACAGTATCTGTGGGAAATTCCCACATATGCTATAACTATTATGTGTAGGGATGCTATGAGATAAGAAACACTGTATAAATGTAGGTCATTAATGTTAAGTCACATTATCAGAACCCCTTGTTGCATGATTATTTGCTTTAGACACTGTGGTAACATGTGAGCAGGAGGGAAAAAAAAAGAAGGAAATCTAAATAAAGCACAAGGACATGCAACCTACCCTAACAAGAAAAAGTATTGTTAAGGAAACCATAGTGCTGAGGTCTTAATATTTCACAATTAGGCATTCATTTGGAAAGAGCAGCTGCTCTATATCCTCCACATACTATTTTGCTTACATTGTTTACTGACTACAAAACACAGAATATACTTTTATTGACTGTGTTTTCCCCTACAGCCCTCTAGAAGTATAATAATGAATATTCACATTAAGAAACAGCTTCAAGGTTCTAGCACCAGCAGCAGCTGTGCTTCTTACAATGTCTGCAGTCACTTGGGTTGACTAGATGTAAATAATTTACATGTTCTGTATATAGAAGCCCTTTCAGATCTCCATATATTTATGCTAATACGTAACTTAGATTTTGCTGGCAACCACTCAGTTGATCAAATTGAAACAAAAAGTAGGTTGTAGCTGTTCAGGGAGTCATCTCCCTGTTGCCCTGAACAACTGCCATGTGCAGTACAGAAGCCATCATAGTTAAGTGTTGAATCTCAAGATCTCTGAGGAATATTTTAAAGTTAATTATCACTATCAAGAAAGTCCTTAAGGTCAGAAGGCATTGACTGAAGCTCTATACAGAGCTTGTCTAGTTACCTATGACTTCAGAATTTAATATCCAAACACATCAAGGAGAAGACAGTAAGATCTTTAGATATACAATAGCAAGATTGTTCTCTCATATTCTTTCATTAATGATACAAAGTTATAGCAAGTACAGGAAAATAGTTTTTTCCTTCAGTATCTAATATGAAAGTTTTACATCTTGTGAGAGATCTTTAAGTTTATTGTGGTATATAGATCTACATGCAGTGCCATGGAGGATCAGTCTGATTACACAAAAATGTGGGGGGGTTCACCTGTTTGAGCTGTGAAGTCACACATCCCTGCCTATGAATGTATCTCTTGTGTAGATTAAAAACCATATGCGCAATGAAAAAATATTCCTTCAGCTATCTTAAGGCACACAGATGATCTATTTGCATATACAGGCAGGTATTGCTCTTTAGGAAGAATTTGCATACTGTCTTTGAGGTTTGTTCAAAGGAGTTAGTTGCTAGATGCATATACCTTACCTATTTGTCATCTTGCTTTTATGTTCTATTTATTTGTGTGGCTAGTTCTTTTGAATGATGGTTTTACCTGAAAGGGCCAGACAAGATTGAACTGGATACTAGTGTATGAAGACATAAACAATCAGGAAACTTCTAGTGTAGAAAATAATGTTGCAAAGCAGCATCCAATGCATTGTTTCACAGAATCACAGAATCCGTAATGTTGGAAAGGACCTTAGAGATCATCGAGTCCAACCTATCACCTATTACCTAACCTAGCCAAACCTGTTACCTAAAGCCAAACCTGTTACCTAAAGCCAAACCTGTTACCTAAGTGATTTTAGAACAATACAGAAAAAAAAAATCACAAAATGGCTAGTGGTAGGTATACGCTGCAGCTTTCTAGCAGGAAATCATTCATGGTTTTTTCCTTAATTTTAGGTTTCCACCAAGCAACAAATGCAGTATTATTGTTGATTTCAGTATTATTTCAGTATTATTGCTGATTTGTCACTGTAACTAACTTTACTTCCGCTTATATATATTACAAATATATATATTTGTAAGCTGAAAGGAGAAACCTAATTCTTGCCTCTGTTGCCCACATTAGTGGTGAGGACATTCAGAAGTCATTGCATTGTGCTGTAACACCTAGGTAAACAGTAAGGAATTGAGTACTGTGTGCAGTTCTGGGCTCCCCAGTTTAAGAAGGATGCTGAGCTGCTTGAGAGGGTCCAGAGAAGGGCGACCAGGATGGTGAAAGGACTGGAGCGGCTATGGGAACTGGGATTGTTCAACCTGGGGAAGAGGAGGCTGAGAGGTGACCTGATTGCTGTTTACAACTACCTGAGGGGAGGTTGCAGCCAGTTGGGTGAGGATTTCTTCTCTCAGGCTGACGACACCAGAATGAGAGGACATGGCCTTAAGCTACACCAGGGGAGGTTTCAGCTGGATGTTAGGAAGAGTTTTTCACAGAGAGAGCGATCTCTCATTGGAATGGTCTGCCCAGGGAGGTGGTGGAGTCGCCATCCCTGGAGCTGTTTAAGAGGAGACTCGAGGAGCTTAGTGACATGGTCTACTTGGTGGGAGGCTTGGATGGATGGAGTGTGGTGCCCATGGTTCACGGTTGCGGGCTTGATCCGTGGGTGGGTGTTCGCTTGGGAGTTGGACTAGATTATCCTCTGAGTCCCTTCCAACTCAGAATAACCTGTGAACCTGTGAATTGCTTTTGCTGGAGGGAATCACTGTTTGGCTGATAATTGCTCAAAGTTAGATTTCTTCATTATATAAATACATATGTCCACTTCATAGAAGATTAAAAATGCCAAGGCAGAGTCTCAAGATGGTGTCATTGCCCCATGTTAGTCTTTTTCTAAACCAAACAATATCATTGCTACAGGCTCATTTCACCCCTTAGATGCACATCAGAAATATGGGAGTTGCAGCAAATTGACATTTTACTTACATAACAGAAGTTAATGGAGTAGTTAGTGGCATTTCAATGGCTTATAGTGAATAACAGGGTGCCAGTACTTTAACAAGTGAGTTCGTGATACAGCCTGTGTCATAAGGGAGCATGTATTCAAAAAGAGGAGGATTCACTGACTGGAAGAACTTACTTGTGCTTTTTTCCTATGTTAAATAAAAAGGTTTGGCTTTTACACAAAAGAAAGAACTACGCCAAAAAATGTTAAAAAGGAGTCAACACCTCTCCGCCAACCCCCTCCTTGGAGCAGCATTTAGTGGCATTTGAGAAATGTTTATATGTAGTCCTGGAGATGTATATTGAGGCAAATGACTGTACAGAACAGGAGTTAAAATACTGACCAGGGTATGAAATCTGAAACATTTTCTATTTGGTGCAGTTTTGTCCTTCCAAAAGGAAAGCTTTACTTTACAGTATTACTTTTACAATGCCTTGTAAGAATTCTTTTGAGGCTTGTTAGTGTTTATTAGGAAGTAATAAGCATTACATACACAGATGAATCATTCCAAATGGGCACAGCAATCATTTCAGGTGTTCCTTTATATTTGAATGGAGAGGGGAGAAGAGAAATAAATAGATATACCTATGGACTTAAGGGTGAGATTTTTGAAGAAACCTAACTCCAATGGATTTTAATAATAAGTACTTAAATATTTTGGAAAATCTTATTTGTGTTTCTTAACTTCTCTTTAATCTTATACTTCACTATCAAAATTGGCTTGTAAAATAAAATTTTTCAAGTTTTATGCACCTGATGTGTCTGGATCACATTGAATTTTGCTTTAGTGTGTAAATCATCTAAGCCTGAGATGATAATAAAATGATTTATGAGTCTGAATCAAAGGTGTGACTGCAATTTATATAACTATATCTGGCTAACATTAAACAAATTGGTGAGGTTATTGTTAAGACCTGTAGGTGTCAAGGCTCTCAAGTCAAACCTGTATTTATGTATGTACCCATATCAGCTATATAGTCCAGCCTGAAAGATACATGGATATTGATTTCACAAGACATTCACTTAAGTGTCTCTGCCTTGCTGTAACTGCAATTTTAGATGGCGGTGCATAGCATAAGTTTTGAATGTTTCACTGGACAACTGCCATCATTATTATTAGTGCAGATCGTATGTATACTATGAACACATATTCCAAACTATTTTCTCAGTGTAAACTTTCCAGCTGGTAAGTACTGCTGCTTTCATCTTTCCCCTTCAATGAAGTGCTACCGTAAGAATTGCCTCATGTCTCATCTATCTCTGTTATTGCAACGATTTGTTTTCTCCTATGCAGAACAACTCCTACTTTTTCTTATATTTTTCCATATTTTCTTGGTTATTTCTTGAAAATTACTATTTCATTTTATAAGTATGTACTTGTTTAAGAAATCAAAATAATAGTCTTATATACCTTAGAAATAGAGAATTTTAAACCGTAGTTGCATATTTAAATTCTTAGATTTTCAACTGGATTTCACTTACCAGTGTATACTTATAAATAAAAAATTCAGCTTCACATCTGCCATATAAAATGTGATGTTTCTTACTATAAATCACCTGAAAACAAACATTTCTACTGAAATGTATCGCTGTGGAAAATTAAACCATAGCTAAATTTTTGACATGGACAATCCAGTGGCGGAGTTAATGTATTATCAAAAATGTAGTTGAAATGTAAAATTCTGGAACAAGTCCATGTTGCAAAATTGCTTCCTTATGCTTTATTGTCTATTCTGAATTAGTCTGTTGGTTTCATTTCCATTTCAATTTCCATTAGGAAATTTCCTGAAAAATGTTTAGAACAAGAGAACAGCTTAACCTAAAGTGTCAGTAATTTCATGGTGAGTTATGTGTCTTGAATATAATAGTGCAGCACCACTCAGTTGCCATAGTTCATTAGTTATCATCAAACCCCCAAATCATCTTTGTGCAGAAGCCCAAAAGGCTATAAATATGTACATGCAGTGCAATTATGAAGTAATCAAAATAAAATTTAACAATCCTGAAGTTAAATTGAAAATATATAATCCTTTCAAAGCTTTAGATTAAAGGAAGAGAACCATATGTAAATCAGATACAGTACTGCTAAATTATCTTGTTCAGTGTCTGTGCTTTCTAAATAATAGACAAGGTAACTGTACAGAATGATTCCTCTGAAGGATCTGACAAGCATGATTTATAGCATAGCCCAAAACAAATTCCTTGCTTGAATATTCAGTCAAAAGAGCTTCATTTCCCCCAAATTTTAATATTGAGGAACTATATCTAAATTGTGTCTTAGCTTGGAAAGTAACAGGAGGGAGAATATAAATTACACTCTTACAAAAATATACAAGAGATTTAAATTGGAAAATTGCTATTTTGGAATGCAAGACACCAAACTACAATTAATCACTGTTCTTCATCTCATCAAACTTCACCGTGAAGCTTCAAGAAACATAATTCAATATTTTAAAATGCTCATTTAAAACTCTTCAAATACTACAGGCATCTGGGGAGAAAAAGGATATAATTGTTCAGAATAAATCATTCGATGAGTTAGTATTTGAGAACCTAAGACTAATTCAGTTTGTATAAAACCTCCAGATTTTTAAAAAGCATAACTTGTAGAATTATTTTTAGAGTTGGCCATTTATGAAAGTTGTCTGTACTCTCCATATGGAAGGAGAAAGTGACAAACCAGAACCTTAACCTCAAGAAAATATATCCTTCAGATTTTATTTTTAGGTTTTGTAGGTTTTAAAGGATTGGTTATACTATATTATATATTTTATATATATATATACATATTGGTTATATATGAGTATATTGGTTATATTACTCCTGAAGCACCTAATATCGAAGTATCATCCTAACTGATGTTGCAAGTNACTGGACGAGGAACTTAGTGACATGGTCTAGCTGGGGGGTGTAGGGCTGGATGACCCTGGGCCCCTTCCGGCTCGGAGCGGCCTGCTAGACTGTGAGGCATCTAGGTTGGTTTTACGCTCTTGGTCACTGTACGGGTATTAGATGGTGAGTTGGACTAGATGATCCTTGTGGGTCCCTTCCAACTCATAATTTTCTGTGATTCTGTGATAGGCTTTTCTAAATGCACGATGTTCTGCCTCACATTGCTGAGACTTCTCACAGAGACTTTCTATCCAAACCAAGTCAGACATATGTCTTCCATCTAGAGCCCTCATCTCCGTGTGCTGCACACTCATGACTTTTAAACCTCATGAAGCAGAATTGTCCACATAATTGTTTGCACAAGCAGATGTTCTCTTGCAACAACCTGCAGCTCAAAAGCATTTTTCTAGGTTTGTGTTCTGCAGGGAAAAACCCTCTTAAGCTCAAAATACTGTTAAACTGTCTATGAGGGCCTGTTAGCATTGCTAACTCTTTTTCATGTACACCACACATTCTGCTCTTCCTTTAATCTTGTCTAGTTTCCCAACAATATAAAGAAAATGCAATGCTTCATGGAAGAGAGAACCTACTTTTCTTGAAGAAAATAAAAGTATCCACACATATGTGTTTTCTGTTGATGTGGATTTTTTTTGTCATAATTACTTGGTTTGATAGATTTTTAGGGTTTTTTAAGGATTCCACAAGGAGGTAGATTAAATCCTGCATTGCTGAGTCTTGAACAGCTGTAGATCACAGGTATTAGAAGGGAGCATACCCCATTGCAGCATTCTGGATATTCAGTCATTGAGACATAATTTTAATTATTTCAGTGATTCCTGAAGGATGATACTGAAAAAATTGTCATAAGGTAATGTGTTAATCTTAATAATAACAAACAACCTGAGATAATTTGCAGAACCATTCTTTGAAAAGAAGTTTTTTAAGTGCTTATTTCCACTCCTATATTTGGAGTAGGGTTTTAATGCATAATAGGTAGAATAAGTAAATCGCATCTAGGTATTTATCCTGTCTAACAACATTTTACATCTACACTTATCTAACAACTCAAGAGCAGACAGAGAAGGGGTAAGTCAGATAGCTATTTTCACTTCTAAGTCCCATAAAACTGTCTTGCTGTCCAACCTTCCTGTTGCTAAAGCGCAGCTGTTTGAAAGGGGACTGTATTTAACAGTCTCAAGTAATTTTAAACATCTGCCGAACCTACGGGACAAATGTGTCCTTCAGGAGTGGCAGCTGGGATCTAGGTGTCTAAAATGCCACTACATACCCATGATTAAGTGCTTGAATTGCTTCCTTAATTCTTAACTGCTCAGATGTTGTAAGCTCATGGAAAGCACCAGAGGCTAGTCAGGAGTCACATGGCATTATTAGAGTACAGGAATAGAGTACAACTTGTCCTGGTGCATATAATGTATTACGTAACACATAAAGTGTTTTTCACAAGGAAGTTTTTTTTATTTTTATTATTTATTGGGGTAGGGTTTTTTGGACAGCAGTAGCAGGACCCAGATGCAAAGCTTTGGAAGATTTTCCAGTAGCAGCAGCTGGCTCCTTGGCAGTCTCCTCAGGCAGTTGTGTTGATGCTTTGGAGTTGCCTCTGGCTCTCTCGTGTAACTAGGCAGCTGATGAACTTCAGTCTATGTTTGGATGCCATTTCTTTTAGATACAATTGAAACACCTTAAATTTTAGGAAAAATGTGCAATTTTGTTGTACCTCTGCAAGATATGTAGGTATACATGATATTCATGTATTATATATTTAATGATGTATGTAAAATTTTGCATGCATTCTATACTTGTGTGTATAACTTTAAAATTCCTTCTATTCAACAGATTTCTACTCTAGAAAGTGCTTCACAGAAAGTTACTCAGTTCTTATGGAAAAGCCTTTTAAAATAGTCACCGAAGTTCTGCAAAGTAGGTGGAACTAAAAGACTAAAGACTGTTCCTACTGTGAAGCCTGAGTTCAGTGATGGAACTCATCAAAAACACCATTTTCTTTTGTTCTATCATCTGATGTGAATAGTTAACCTAGCTAGCCGTCTCCCTTATTCTTATGTAGGTTACTATACTTGTTCATTTTAAGTAGTTCTTTATTAGCTACTGTGCTTTCCATACCTACATATAGGAGTACACATACATTCAGAAATTACTTAGATGGCTCCCAGATTAAAAAAAAAAAAAAAAAGGAGGAAGAGGGAGGGCAGTGAACACATGTTCACGTTATACTGTGCCATATGTTGTAGTAAACTGGGTGTATGAATTACCATATGTGGATTTTCTTATCTCTGCCCCTTACATAACTTTGACATGAATGTCCAAATTGCCAGAGGAAAAGGCAGTGGGATACATTTTTATCTCATCTTTGACCAGGCTTTCTTTGGATGACTAATTTTTTCAAGTGCAATGAACTACAAAAGGGAAGGATGGCATTAGAAGATATTTTTTGTGCTTTGAAAATTGTTTGGAAAGCCAGTTGTCTATGTGAGTGAAACCAGGCATTTTGAGAACCATACCATAGTGACTGAGCGTGCATTTCATTGCAGGTGTAAATTTTTTGCCCACAGCTGTTTTTCTGACTTATGTGTAGGAAAACCCAATGCAAAATTGAAAAAATACTAATCTAGCTTCAACATCAGAATTATTTGTCCCAAAGGTTAGAAAAAAATCCCATGCTTTCATAAAACTATTTAAAAGCTCAATAATTAAAAAAAGAAAAAAAGAGAGATTTAAGCTTTTTGCTTTGGCTTGAGACACACCCCGTATCATCTGCAACCATCTAACCTTTCCTCTGTGCTTCATGACCTCCTTTTTGAGGAGAAACATACTCCTGCTTTTCTTTCCTGTTGTTAGAGAGTGATTGCTCAGGTATTTCTTCTGTTCCTAACTGCTTCCGACCTGCATTCAGTTGTGTGTACTTCATCCAGCTGATGTAGTGCTTTCTGTGAGGCCTTGCAGGGCCTGAAGTTTTAAAATAGGAACCTGGAATAGCAATGACATTTAGGCTGCAGGGCTTTTCATTAAATTAAAGGCACTGGGGAGACTCTAATAATAGGGATGAAGCTGAAAATGGGCAAAGAAGAATTTGATCAGATAGTGCTCTTGTAATTTGATTATGCTTATATAAGGGAGAGATGGGACTGAAAAAGGGGCGAGAGGGGAAGAATCCATAAGAAGTAAGATGACATTAGGAAAGGTTTTTATTTATACTAACTAGCTAGTAAGAGCTGACTAATGTAATTTTTTTCTTGTATGAACTGTTCTAAACTTTGGAGATGATCTGGACTCACTGTACTACAAGGCCTAAATGGTTCAGTTCTTCTAGTCCTGTTCTCTTTTTCATGCTTATGTTTTGGTAAATCTGGAAATAAATTGAACGTGAATCCTGTTTATGTAGGAATGAGTATGAAGAATGTATTTTCTGCTCTTGCAAATGATCCAGTAGAACATGTTTCCTGGACATGCTTTTAGCTACCTTAGCGATCTGACTTGCTCAAAAGCAACAGCAGTATTAAAGAAGAGGATGCCTGTTAAACAAGTTAAACAAGGGTTTGGATACCTCAGAAAAGTCTGAGCATAACTTCAGACACTGGTATTTAGACAATGTTCATGTTTCCCATTCAAAAGGAAAAAAGCAGCATTTAAAACACTCCAAAAAGTGTTTGAACATTATATATGTCATTCATGTATGCTTTGAATTATTTATTTGTTTTCTCTAGGGGAAGCTAAAAGCATATGTCTGTTGAGAATAGCTTTCTGGTTTTGTTGAGAATGAATGTAAGATAGGGAACAGATGAAAATAAAAATTCTGTTAATTTTAATGCTGGACTCTGAAATTAAACTCAGCAGGTGTGTAGGTACCATGTGTGTTTCAAAGAACATTGCAATTCCCTAACAATCATCTGATGGAAAGCAGGCTCTCTTCTTCTGTCTGTATTGTTTTCTGAAATGAAACACAGGGACAGAAAATCGAGCTTGAGAACATCCATGAATTGGGTTTCCTTTGATTAATGGCTTTATATGTATTGTTTTGATTGCAAGCCTCTTTATCAGAGTTTCTTCTAGGTCCTGCAAATGCAATCCCCAAATCCAGTGTTTGACATAATGGTACCACCGTTCCACCTGGCCATGCCGCTGAGTTGAAATGACATACCAGAAGGTGTTTTACCATGGACCTAACTGTTACTAGTTTATAGAATCATAGAATATCCCAAGTTGGATGGGATCCTTAAGGATGACCAATTAGAACTCCCTCCTCCTTGCAGGACGGCCTACAACTGAACCATATAACTAAAAGCATCCAGATGCTCCTTGAATGCTGACAAGCTTGGTGCAGTAACCAGCATCTCCCTGGGGAGCACAGTATCATAGAGTTGTAATACATATGTCATAGGTTCTGATAGAGCACAACATGAATTTCACAGTATATGGAAGTTTATATACAGTGATACCCGCATATTCACGGCTTGCATATCCACGTATTCAATTAATCACGGTTGGATTTTCAGTGAGTTGTGAGACTGCGCACATGTGCAGAATGTCCTGGACCCTGGATTTCACAGCCGGGAAGCACCAAAAGATGCTTCCTCCACTTTAATGAGATGCTACAGTGCAAGCCACACTCCCAGGACTGCCCCTTCAGACCTTATTAGTAGAGGGTGCATGGCTACAGGCGGGGAGTAGTTCATGGGTTCAGTATCTTTGGTACCTTCATGGATTTCATAACTCGCAGCACCTGCCCAGACCCGACCCCCAGCGAATTCTGGGGGATCACTGTATCTAAAACTTAACATTTCTTGATGATACTTACAACTGATCAGGTTAGCCAATCTCCTACTTATTTTCACTTTTATTGTCAGTTTAACTAGGGAAAGACTGAAGTAACATCAATGCAAACTTGCATAGGGACTGCAGGATGTACATGTGCTACTATGATGTAAAATGATGGGAAAATAGACAGATACATTCAGCAATGAAGAAGTTTTAGATAAGTATTTTTTTGCTCATTCCATCTGGAAAAACCATCTTGAAACTCAGATATAGTATTCTAATGCACAGAGCTTATGTTCTCAAATGTTGCTGCAATATTTGTGACTAATTTTGAAACTGCAGCATGTTGTGTGAAATTATACCTACTCACTATGTTAGATCCCTGTGACCAAATATACTACATGGATCAATCAATTCATTATGCTTTTTAGTTACAGTGATCCTCTGCATAGTCACAATCCGTAATCTGCGAGATCCCATACGAGCTGTTGATTTTCCAGCGAGTTGTGGGACCTGGCGCATGTGCAGATCCTACCATGACCTCCGTCTGCTGGGCCCCTGGTCCTGCCGCTCGTGCAGCGAGCACAGCCGGCCCTGACCTTGGCACTTGCTCCCCTGCCCCGTGCCAGAGCTGGCGCTCCCTCAGCCCCTCGCCCCGTGCCGGGGCCAAGGCCGGCACTGTCTTGCCCCCCCCACCCTCCCCTCACCCCCCCATTGGTCCCGGACC
>WEKX01022157.1:4464-20230 GCA_013390025.1 Pitta sordida | reverse complement strand
CCATGTCATCGATAAAGATGTTGAACAGTACTGGGCCCAACACTGACCCCTGTGGGACTCCGCTGGTGACTGGCCGCCAGTCCGATGTTGCACCATTCACCACCACCCTCTGAGCTCGCCCTTCCAACCAGTTTGTAACCCAGCATAAAATGTTCCCTTCCAACCCGTGCTTGACAAGTTCCTCCTGAAGCTTATTGTGGGAAACCGTGTCAAAGGCTTTGCTAAGGTCCAAGTACACAACATCCACAGCCTTTTTGTCATCAACCAGTCGAGTCACTGGATCATAAAAGGAGATCAAGTTAGTCAGGCAGGACCTGCCTTTTCGAAATCCATGCTGACTAGATCTAATGTCATGGTTGTTCTGCAGTTGCTGTGTAATGGCACACAAGACCAGCTGTTCCATGACTTTGCATGGGACTGAGGTCAGGCTGACTGGTCTGTAGTTACTCATTGCTTTTACCTTTAGGAAAGGCATGTGTTGGACATTGCTGTCTTAGGCTAGGCAGCAACAAGGGCTTGATATTGTATTCCACCATGTGGTGCACCCTCACTATAGTGACAAGTGGTGATGAAGGCACAGCAGACCGAAATGCTGCTTTTCTTTGCCTTCAGATCCTTCTTGGACCTTCCTATTGTTCCTGAGCATAAGAAGTTTTGTTCTACATGTCATACTTTACAAGTGTTGTTCAAGTGAAAGTGTTGTTCAAGCTAAAACTATGAGGCTCTTCTTTGATGATACTTCTTGCTTTCATAGAACCATAGACTCATTAAGGTTGGAAAAGACCTCTAAGGTAGTCAGGTCCAGCCATCAACCTGGTATAACCATTGTGTCACTACTAAACCATGCCCCTAGGTGCCACATCAACATGTTTTTGGACACTTACAGGAACAGTGACATCATGAATTCCCTGGCAGCCTGTTCCAATGTCATGAACTTTTTCCTAATATCCTGTATAAGTATCTGCTGGTGCAACTTGAGGACATTTCCTTTTGTCATGCCACTTAATACCTGGGAGGAAAATCTGACACACACCTCACTTCAGCCTCCATAAGGTAATTGTAGAGAGTGAGAAGGCCTACCCTCAGCCTCCATTTCTTCAGTCTAAGCAACCCCAGCTTCCTCAGCTATTTCTCATCATATTTTTGCTTTGTATCACATTAAACGGACAAGAAAAAAAGAACTAGAGCGTGGTAACCCAAGAGCTATTAATTGATGTGGTCTCTACTGAAAACACCAGAAGTACTATGGCAAATTCTTTGTTTGGTTGAACTGCTATAATTTGGAGCACAGTGTAAATTACATACTGTGTGTCTGGGTTAGGGGGTGACATATGCATATGTCCCAGATTCAGGTAGCTGCTGTACAATTTGCTTGAAGTGTACATATGTGTACCTAATGTTTTGCTATTTAAACAAATACACACCACCAGTCCATGAAAAACAACAATACAGTAGGGTCTCCTATACTGTGGACCCACGGTCTTAGTCGGGGTCCCCAAAGCCCTACTTCCGCATTGAATGGATGCCACACTGCTGCCACCACGCACGCCACTGCCGCCTGTGCCACCACTGCAGCGTGCGCTGCTGCTGGCCATGCCACCACCGCCACCCATGCCACTGCCACTGCAGCCGCCACCACAGCGGCAGCAGGTCACGCACATGCAGTTGTGAAAATGGGTCTCCTTCATCACTAAAAAATCATGCCCCTAAGATGTGAAGCCACAATATGGGGGGCATGGCGTGCAAGAGGATGCCTGTATTAGAAACCTATACATGCCTCTAACTGATACTATGTGTCATAAATTAATAATTCTTTTCATATGCGGGAAAAGTACCTGATGAAAAATTGTCTCATGAGGATTTCACAGGTAGAGGACTCATTTGGCTTTATTATTTAAAAGTAGCAAAACAACTGCTTTCCCTGGAATTAATTTTTTAAAAAGGAGAGTAGTATGTAGAATATATTGCAGAATGTGTTATTTAGTTGTTGATTGGTTGGTGTCATTTTTTGTTGTTTGTTTGGGTGTTTTGTTTTTGTTTTCTTTTTACATCTCTTTTATTGGAAAGGTCAGATATATATTACTTGATATACAGTTATACCCCCATCTTTGCGAGAAACGGGTCATGTCAAAGGTCTCACGAAACGTCAAACTCGCAAATACATGCAGGTCATTAATATGCATGCAGGCCACGCCCTTTGCTCCACCACCAGCCAATCAGGAGTGCTAGGGAGCCTCTTCAGCTCCTCTCCACAGGCTCTCGCAGCACAGGGGAGAAAAGGGAAACGTTTCTGTGCCCTCTCTACCTGGGGAGACCCCCCTGACAGTCCCTAGATTTCAGCCATGCTGCCGCTTCCACAGTTGCTGACTACACGTGCCCGCAGCCCAAATCCCGCACCACGTCTCCCGTCCCCTCCCCAGCTCTGGTGCTCATGCCAGCTGCGTGTCGGCCCTGCACCATGTGCTGGGTCCGCAGCGCCATGTCGCGTGTTGGGGAGTTCAGCTGCGGCAGTGGAGTGAGCATGTCATACTGGCTGCTGCAGCCAGCCCCACTCTCCTGGGGGCACTTTCTTTCCCATCCTGTAGCCATGGAAACAGTAAAATGCACCTGGGTGGGGTCANGAAAATGACCTTGGTGTTGCTAAGGACTGGTATTCACAAGCCAAACCACAAAGATATGGAATATATACACACCACCCTAGGACAGTCCCCAGCTGCGCTTAGAGTAACAGGAGACAGTGTGACTCATGGCCCTCCCCTGTGCATGCCTCGGCCCGGGAAACTCACCAACGGCTGAAGCAACATTGCGAGAAATTTTCCTCACAAATCCGTGGGGTCATAATGAAGAGGTTGCAATGCAGTGGGGATTTACTGTAATTGCAGTTGTTCAGATTGTATTTTTATTTGGTTTTTAAAATGTTTTTGCAAGTGACTATAATTCTCTTTCTTTCTGTAGGGATATGATGACCCCAGGAATTGGTATTTGGGGGCAAAAAGCAAGTTCTGTGTTTCATATGAATTATCAAAATTTTAGTTTTTAATTTCAAACAAATTGCAAGGCAATCAATTTTGTCTCTCTTTCAAGACTATGTTATGTGAGTTCTGAATACATCCTTGGATTAGTTATATGCATTAAGAAATGTCTGTTGAGAGCAATGACAGAAGGATTGCAGAGATATATAGCTCTAACATAGGTATATTTGTAACACCACTGTATTACCTGAGATAGGATAAATCATTTCATAGAATTAATCAGAGAAACAACAAAGGCTCTGGAGAGACCTTCTAGTGTCCTTTCAGTACCCAAAGGAGCCTATAAAAAAAGGTGGAAAGAGATTTCTAATATGGGCAGGTGGTGACAGGACAAGGGTAATGACTACACTGAAAGGAAGTGGGTTTAGATTAGATATTAGGAAGATATTTACTGTGAGGGTGACGAAGCACTGGGAGAGGCTGCCCAGAGGAATTGTGGATGCTCCATCCATGGCAGTCTTCAGAGCCAGGTTGGATGGGGCTCTGAGTAACTTGGTCTAGTGGAAGGTATCTCTGCCTTTAATTCCTGTCATCAAAGATTTCCTGTCTCATTGATTTACACAGCCTGTTAACAGAGAATATGGAATTACAAACTGTGAAAACTGTGTGAAAGATTCTGAGCTATATTTTGTAATACAGGAATCCCTCAAATACTGCAGGGGGTTGCTTCTGAAAGATGCTGCAATAAGTGAAATCCATGAAGTAGCGGTAAATATAATAAATATTGTAAAGCCGGTGAAGCCAGGGGAAAAAAGCCTGGTGATGTATTGAAGCCATGAATGGTGAACTGCAAAGAAGCAAGGGATTACTCTAGTATGAGATATTTCAACACACAGTGAGAATGTATCTCTGAGTTTTTCAAAGGAAGGTTTCAGTTGTTTGCTTACCAAACTGTTTGCAAATGTAAGTCCTCTGAGCATTAATGAGGCAATAAGCAGGTTGAGAACAAAGTTTCTGATAACTCTGGTGATACACTTTAGGTAAATATGAAGGCCGTGCCAGATTTCTCTGGGGAAAATATTTATGTCAGAATAAACACCAGGCAATGAATGTGGACTAAGCTCCTACCACCTGTACGCACTTTTGAGAAGTATGTTTAAAAACAATAACCTGAAATTAGAAGGTAGTATCCCACAGGATATGGGGGATATTTAAGAGCCTCTGCATTATTCAGGCCAATCTGTTTTGCCAAGCTCTGTTGATAAGGTCTAGGTGAAGGCTGGATGACACTTAAGTCTACAACTGTCAGAGATTAAAGAGGTACTGTTCACCCACCACTCAATGCATTCAGGATTTCAGAAGAGAAGGTTGTTGCAATGAGGAGTTGTTTTGCATTTTTAGAGACTCATGACTCAGAATCCTGGGGCAACGTGTGTGTATTTTTACAGCTTTAGAACCAGTACATGACACATCTGAAAAGGGTCTTTTTTGTATAGTGTTTTTTTCATCATAAGCTTAGCTTCACAGTATTCAAACATGAATTGTCTTAGTTTACTTGATTCTTGGCTATGCCCATCTGACCAGCCTTTTGAAATGTGTGAATGGTTTTCTTGCATGCTATTACCTGTGAAGTTGCAAAATTATTAATACAGACAGAAAAAGTGAGATGGGGCTTGTGAATTATAACTACCCCTAGAGTAGATGTGCATACATGGGAATTGGTCATCTTAGGTCACCAGAAATTGAGAGTCTGAAATAGTTCTAGTAAGTTGGATGCAAAAATATAGTTTCTCTTCATTAGCAACACAAATCAATTTTGGGTTGACCTGCAGTTTTTTCATGCAGAAACTAGGACTTCCTAGGGCCAGCACCCTGAATTCTGTGCGAACCTTAAAGCCTCATACTCATAAAATGTATTTGACCTATGAGCCAAACATGAGGCTCAAAAACCCTGGCTCGTGTTAGCATAGAGAGACTTCTGCAGCAGCTTTACTATACTTTGGCTACTTCACATTATTTTCTTTTTCTCTTCTGTTTCATTTTCTTTGAATCCTCTTCTTTGTGCTGTAAAAATGAGAAAAGTACTCTGTATGCTGATGGCAGGGCTGACTGCATGAAAGGTTTCCAGGGTTTCAAAAAGGGTTTTAATCTTCTTCAGTGAACAAAAGCTGACCTTCATATGTAGTTAATGGGGGCGGGGTTTGATATGGTTTTGGTGACAATACAATAGTGTTACAGAAGACTGTGTAATGATAACAAATCTTAGTACAAAGTGTTCATGAAGACACAAAGATGAAGCAGCATTTTGTTGAGAAATCTGCATCTTAAAGGTACTTATAAGAAAAGTCAAGACAGAAATAAAATGTCCATTTAAAATGCATAAAATCAGATACCAGCTGAAAAATTGCATTTGAGATGATGGAATTTGCCATCACTTATTTATTTGGGCTAGAATACTAATATAATTATTTAAAAAAGAAGCAAGGGAATATTTGAAGATTTGAAAGTTCAGCTTTTGTGGTGCTCTAGAACCTGTTTGTAGGATGATGTAAGGGCCAATCCTTTACAAAACCTTTGTAAACACTTTGGTCTTCTTACCACATGCAGTTTTTCTGTAATAATTACAATATGTGTATGAGCATATGTTGAGTGGGAGGTTCATAGCTGTTCCTCAATTACCTGTTAGAAACACTCCTTTTTTTATAGTATTGCATTCATTTCCTAGAGATAGTTCTTTAAGTTTCTAAACCATTTTCAGTGCCTATGCTTTGTTCTGAATGTTTCTATGTTATTTAGGTTAGAATTGAGGAAAAGAGCCTTAATAAATTGGATATTTGTTCTTATTGGATAATTGTTCATTTGGATAATTGTTCTTATTTTTGGTGATCAAACGTCAGGAAATTCCTATGCATCACCTGCAGTGTCTAGGGAATGGCATTAATGACTGCATAGGTTATATCATGTTCTGAGATTAATTTGGCTAGTGCTGATTATGCTGTTTTGAAATAGCCTCATTTTGACTAAAGGATTTTAGGGATCACTAAATTTTAAAAGACAGTATTATGTCTGATGAAACCAGTAGCAGCTTTATTGTTGTTGAATTTAGTGTTCAAATTGAATGAAAATCAGGCTGAGGTGATAAAATAGTAAAAGGTGACAGACTGGAGAGATGGGCATGCTCCAACAGTATGAGATTTAACAAAACTAAGTGCCGGGTTCTTCACTTCGGCCATAACAACCCCAAGCACCGCTACCGGCTGGGGGAGGAATGGCTCGAGACTAGTGAAGTGGAGAGAGACTTGGGTGTACTGATTGATGGGAAACTCAATATGAGCCAGCAGTGTGCCCAGGTGGCTAAGAAGGCCAATGGCATCCTGGCCTGCATCAAGAACAGTGTGGTCAGTCGGTCCAGGGAGGTTGTCCTCCCCCTGTACACGGCGCTGGTCAGACCCCATCTTGAATACTGCGTGCAGTTCTGGGCTCCCCAGTTTAAAAGGGATGTTGAGCTGCTTGAGAGGGTGCAGAAAAGGGCAACGAGGATGGTGAAGGGACTGGAGGGCAGGCCCTACGAGGAGCGACTACAGGAACTGGGACTGTTCAGTCTGGAGAAGAGGAGGCTCAGAGGGGACCTCATTGCTGTTTACAGCTACCTGCGGGGAGGTTGCAGCCAGATGGGTGTAGACCTCTTCTTCCAGGCTGACGACACCAGAACGAGAGGGCACAGCCTCAAGCTACGCCAGGGGAGGTTTAATCTTAACGTTAGGAAGCGGTTTTTCACGGAGAGAGTAATTGCATATTGGAATGGGCTGCCCAGGGAGGTGGTGGAGTCGCCATCCCTGGAAGTGTTTAAGAGAAGACTGGACGAGGAGCTTAGTGACATGGTCTAGCTGGGGGGTGTAGGGCTGGATGACCCTGGGCCCCTTCCGGCTCGGAGTGGCCTGCCAGATTGTGAGGCATCTAGGTTGTTATTATGCTCTGGGATGTGCTCTTGGTCGCTGTACGGGTATTAGATGGTGAGTTGGACTAGATGATCCTTGTGGGTCCCTTCCAACTCATAATTTTCTGTGATTCTGTGATTCTGTAAGCACAGGTCAAATAAATTCTGATGTAATTTTGCTTTCTATCTGTAGAGTAGAGTTTCTGAAATGAAGAAAAAAATATTAGAATGGAGAGAAAAATTATACATATTCTGCTGCCCTAGGTAATGCAGGATAGAAGAAGTCAGGAATTTTTAAGTTGTGTCTGAGTCAAGATAGAAAAAAAATAATAATTTTGTTATGGCAAAGTCTGCTGGGATTTGATACCTGTTTTTTCGGACAGTATGGTTGTGTTGAATTTTAAGTGAGCATCCAAACTCTGTGACCTTTACGTTCATTTCCTAAATCACTTAAAGCTTGCAAAGTAAAACCTTGTACTTTTTTGAAATATGGGAGTAGAGTGATGAATATTTGTCTATTTTACAGCCCAGTTTAGGTCACCAGAACTCAGGACTTAGCACAAAAACTTTCCAAAAAACCAACAAAATATGCACAAATGCTGTTTCTCTTTTTCTTTTCCCCCCCTCAAACAGAAAAGTACTTTCACAGCCTCTTATGAGGTTTTTTATACACGGTCACATCTACTCTCTGTAATGCTTTTACCTGGATAAAATTTTCTTACAGTGTTTTCTCATGGCAAATAATATTTTGAGACATAAAACTGAAGAAATTGTTTTTATGCTCCCTAGAGCAAGAGCAAGAAACATTTCAGTTGGTTGAGTTATATAAAGAGACGCCTCTTGCTCTCTTTATCTGTGTGTGTATAAATATACATATCTATATATATATGTAAAATTGTCTTGATTTTGAAACAAATGCTCTATGAGTAGAAGTCATATAAAAATTTTTTTAAAGGGGTCAAATGCTTTTCTACTATCTACTAGTTTTTTTGATGACATAACACGATATAGGAGGAACGTTAAAAAAAAGAATCGTACAGGCCAATGGTGAATCTTCTGTGTTTCCCTGTATTCATTTGAGTTGCTGAGTTCTGGTCATGTTCTCTCAAACTCATTTAGGCTTGCAGCTGGTGAAGAATGGGTAGGTGTGAGACTGCCAAACTGAATCTGGATGTTATAGAAACTAGTGCTGCAGACGGTACACCTCCTTGCTAATTCTTTGACTTCTTTATGTTGAAGAGGGGGCTGTGCATGAGAGAATGGAGGTAGAAAGTGTGAAGGTGGCAATGCAGTTGTCTAGGAAACAGGTTGTAAAGCTGGAAAGCACAGGGAAAAATAGCTGGGCTGACCCTGTGCCTCCCTGGCTCAGCTGAGAGTTCACTTAATTCGTCTGTGATTTAGGGTTTTGCTCCCACACTGCTGCTGGTACAAGGGATGAAGCAGGAAGAGGCGGTGTGGGACAGACCACAGCTGTGATTTTGTTGTCTACATGATTTTAATATGTACCTTCTAAATTTTCTGCTCTGGATTAGCATGTTCTAAGAAGCACTGCCAAAGCTGTGGAGGATTTCCTGCTCCTGCTTAGGATACCTGACTTCCCTTCCACCAGGTACTGGAGCATCCATGGAGCAGTAAAGGCTGATGGATTTGGTGCCAGGAAGAGGTCCCACAACAGCCAGCTCAGAAGTGGAATAGGGTGACTTAGGCTTTTGGATGGGTGCGTGCAATCAGCACAAGGGGTGCCTCTGGTGCTGAAACCACATCTGGGAGGCAGTGCTTATCCAAAATTACAGAATAAACAGGACTTTTCCTGCCTTGCTCTTACCATGCACAGTTTTGCTAATGCCATGAGGTAGTCGGGAAGCCACTGTGCTGGGTTCATAAGGAGAGAAATACTGCTTAAAATAAGGATTCCTGTTCACTTCCTTACTCCTAAAAGGCAATTTCTCTTTCTAGACAGGAATTATCCCTGTTTCTGTATCCTGAAATAGTCACTCTCCCTAACCCCACTTTTGCATCCAAATACAGTCTGGAAAGTTGTCTGTTGCAAAGAAAGATTAGTGCTTTTTCCACACATCTGACTATCACCAAATCTGAGGATTATGTTGTACTCAAAGTACTTATGTGCGACAAAACTTAACTTTGTTTCCACAAAAAAAAATAGACCTGGAGAGCACCATTTTTCATTCTTTCATATAATTGCTTTTGAACAGAGCTAACCAGCAAGGCTTGGATGGATGGAGCGTGGTGCCCATGGTTCTACGGTTGTGGGTTCAATCCCTGGGAGGACATTTGCTTGGGAGTTGGACTAAATGATCCTTGGGCTCCCTTCCAACTCGTAATAACCCGTGAACTCTTGTTAGAAAATAATTATTTTTGTTGTTGTTAATGTGAAGCCATTAATGTTTCAGAAGCAGCATGTGTTCAGCCATTTGTTTATGGTTAATTTGAGTCTATATTTCAGTTGAAGAAGTGGACATTCTTCATTGTACACTCAGGTACTAATTCTGACTTTCTTGGTCTCAGAAATTAAACATCTGCATTCATTAGGCATTTGAAGTGTTATGTTGACTTTTCAGAGGACTCTTGAAATGCAAAATTAGCCTTTGAATTGTGTCTTTGGTTTCATCTGAGCNCGTACAGGCCAATGGTGAATCTTCTGTGTTTCCCTGTATTCATTTGAGTTGCTGAGTTCTGGTCATGTTCTCTCAAACTCATTTAGGCTTGCAGCTGGTGAAGAATGGGTAGGTGTGAGACTGCCAAACTGAATCTGGATGTTATAGAAACTAGTGCTGCAGACGGTACACCTCCTTGCTAATTCTTTGACTTCTTTATGTTGAAGAGGGGGCTGTGCATGAGAGAATGGAGGTAGAAAGTGTGAAGGTGGCAATGCAGTTGTCTAGGAAACAGGTTGTAAAGCTGGAAAGCACAGGGAAAAATAGCTGGGCTGACCCTGTGCCTCCCTGGCTCAGCTGAGAGTTCACTTAATTCGTCTGTGATTTAGGGTTTTGCTCCCACACTGCTGCTGGTACAAGGGATGAAGCAGGAAGAGGCGGTGTGGGACAGACCACAGCTGTGATTTTGTTGTCTACATGATTTTAATATGTACCTTCTAAATTTTCTGCTCTGGATTAGCATGTTCTAAGAAGCACTGCCAAAGCTGTGGAGGATTTCCTGCTCCTGCTTAGGATACCTGACTTCCCTTCCACCAGGTACTGGAGCATCCATGGAGCAGTAAAGGCTGATGGATTTGGTGCCAGGAAGAGGTCCCACAACAGCCAGCTCAGAAGTGGAATAGGGTGACTTAGGCTTTTGGATGGGTGCGTGCAATCAGCACAAGGGGTGCCTCTGGTGCTGAAACCACATCTGGGAGGCAGTGCTTATCCAAAATTACAGAATAAACAGGACTTTTCCTGCCTTGCTCTTACCATGCACAGTTTTGCTAATGCCATGAGGTAGTCGGGAAGCCACTGTGCTGGGTTCATAAGGAGAGAAATACTGCTTAAAATAAGGATTCCTGTTCACTTCCTTACTCCTAAAAGGCAATTTCTCTTTCTAGACAGGAATTATCCCTGTTTCTGTATCCTGAAATAGTCACTCTCCCTAACCCCACTTTTGCATCCAAATACAGTCTGGAAAGTTGTCTGTTGCAAAGAAAGATTAGTGCTTTTTCCACACATCTGACTATCACCAAATCTGAGGATTATGTTGTACTCAAAGTACTTATGTGCGACAAAACTTAACTTTGTTTCCACAAAAAAAAATAGACCTGGAGAGCACCATTTTTCATTCTTTCATATAATTGCTTTTGAACAGAGCTAACCAGCAAGGCTTGGATGGATGGAGCGTGGTGCCCATGGTTCTACGGTTGTGGGTTCAATCCCTGGGAGGACATTTGCTTGGGAGTTGGACTAAATGATCCTTGGGCTCCCTTCCAACTCGTAATAACCCGTGAACTCTTGTTAGAAAATAATTATTTTTGTTGTTGTTAATGTGAAGCCATTAATGTTTCAGAAGCAGCATGTGTTCAGCCATTTGTTTATGGTTAATTTGAGTCTATATTTCAGTTGAAGAAGTGGACATTCTTCATTGTACACTCAGGTACTAATTCTGACTTTCTTGGTCTCAGAAATTAAACATCTGCATTCATTAGGCATTTGAAGTGTTATGTTGACTTTTCAGAGGACTCTTGAAATGCAAAATTAGCCTTTGAATTGTGTCTTTGGTTTCATCTGAGCATTGCATCTTTGTTCCTATGAGTAGTGATCAGATCAAAGCTAGAAATTTCCCACCAGAGAATTCTTAATATTGTGATACTTGCCTTAACAGACTCCATTCATTTTTGTTTTCTGTGATTTTAATGAATCTGTATTGTCTGAAAAAGGAATTTGTTAGATATTTTAGGTCACTAGGTCCCTTAATTTTGAAGGTACATTTTGGCTGACATAACTTACTGTCTTATTTTTCCTATAATACAGTATATACACAGATTGAGTTACTAATAAGTTAAAACAAAATTAAATATATAAACCACAAATCTGAACAGCTTACGGAAAGAAACACCTGGAACAGATACACCCTATCTCTTTTATAAATGACTAGTTTAGAAGACAGAAGGCATAAGCACAGAAAAATTCAAGTTCACTCAGAAGAACATTGATTTTTTTTTTGTTCAGTTCAGAAATATAAACAATAGCAATCATTTTAAAAGATGAAAATGTTAGAAGTCAATCACCTGTGTTTTCCTTACTACTTTTCTGATAAGCTTAGATTATGATTATAAGAGAGAAAAAATAATTCTCTACAGATAAAGAAAAAATAGGTTTTGCTGTTCCAAGCCATTTCTCCTCAATGTGTGTCTGACTCCAAAGGTGAAGAAAAAGCTTCGGTAATGAAAGTAGTGGGAGGTAATTGTGCAAAATGCTGGCAAAGATACTGAGTTTTCAGGAGAATTAGCTGGAATGAGTGAACACGGTATTATAGCTCTAGTCTCTGTGATTGTGAGATCCTGGCTGCTGTTGCTTTGCTACTAGACTCTGTGTGAGATGTTTTCTTCAAAGGTCTGGTATTTCTTGGGCCTTCACCTCTTCATGGACAAACGTGTGCTTTACCCATCTGTCTCAGCAGGAAGAATACGGGTGCATTAAATTGCTGACTACAAGCACTGCAGTTAGATTCCCCATCAGTTGTGACTGGACTGTGCTTGGAAAACCAACATGATTGAAGGTATATCTGCAGTAATACAGTTAGACCTCCTCCATCACGAGGAAAGGGACAGGCCAATGCCGTGTTGAAAGCCTAACCTCACAAAGAACTTCAGGTTGTTAATATGCATGAAGGCCACGCCCATTGCCCCACCCCCTGGAACTCTTGGACTCTCTGAGCACGGGGAAGCTAAGGGAACCATTTGTGAGCCCCCTCTGACTCGGGAGACACCCCTCCCAACCCCAAGAATCCACGCGTCCGCCGTGACCAAACCCCGTGCCACTGCTCCTGCCCTCTCCCCAGCCCCAGTGCACATGCCCGCCACCCATCCCGCGTGGTCTGCTCCGTCCCATGCCACCCACTCCGTCCCGCGCTTCCCGCCCCATCCTGCACCGCCTGCCCCACGCCGCCTCCTCCGTCCCACACCACCCGTCCTGTGCCAGCTGCCCCAAGCCACCCGTCGCGCGCACCACCAGTCCCAGGCACTGCCGGCAGCGCCACACGGGGTGGGGGGGGTTCAGCTGTGGCAGTGGAGTGACCATGTCCCGCTGGCCGCCGCAGCCCCCCTTTCCTGCGGCACTGCCCTTCCCCGCCTGTAGCCATGGAAACAGTAACACGCGCCCACGGGAGGGGCAGAGTAACAGGGGACAGCGTGACTCCTGGCCCTTTCTGTGGGGTCAGGCCAGTGCCGCCCACAGGGAGCTCCGGCACCGCCACCCAGTGGAGCAGATGCATTGCGCATGTGCGAGCCAAGAAATTTCACAAATTGTGGAATCAAAACTGCAATAAATTCACATTGCAAATGGGCGAGGTCGTGAAGGAGAAGTCGCGATACAGAGAGGATTCACTGTGTTTGGGTTTTATCCAGCTAGGAGGATCAAATCATAAATTTACATATCCATTTTTCAGATGTGCTCATAAGTTTGCATTTTGCATTGTAATTAAGAGTTTTCAGTTCTGAGAACTAGGCTAAAATGAATTTTACGTTTAGTTAAGCATGATTTAATCCCATTAATATCTAACTTCTTGCAAGTGCTAACTGGAATCTATTTGTAGCTTGACCATCTTTTACTGGCTAGTTATACACTTTTACATTATGTACACTGTCTGTGTCCATGTATGCACGTACAGGTTTCTCAGGTTTCTCTGAATTTTTCACTTTTAGCCAAAGTTGATTTCATGCTGATAACACAAAACTGGAGAGAGTGGCTGAAGCATCTGAAGGCGGTGCTGCGGTTCAGTGGGACCTTGGTAGGCTGGAGAGCTGGACAGAAAGAAACCTAATGAAGTTCAAATAATAAGGTCTTGCTCTTGGGGAGGAACAGCCCCATATACCAGCACAGGTTTGGGACTGACCTATTAGGGAAGAGTTCTGCAGAGAAGGACCAGGGAGTCGTGGTGGATGACAAGGTGACCATGAGCCAGCAGTGTGCCATTGTGCCAGGAGAGTCAGTGGTAGTACCCTGAGGTGCATGGGGCAGAGTGTGGCCAGTATATGTCTGTGGGGGTGATTCTCTCCCTCCATTCAAGCCCTAGTGAGGCCACATCTGGAGTGGTGCATCCGGTTCTGAGCTCCTCAGTACAAAACAGACAAGAAGCTACTGGAGAGGGCTCAGGAAATGACCACAAAGATGATGGATGAGGGAGTCCGAAACATCTCTGTTATGAGGAGATGCTGAGGTAGCTGGGCCTGTTTTATATAAAGAAGGCTGAGAGAGTGTCTTATTAATGCATACAAATACCTCAAAGGTTTGTGCCAAGAGGATGATGCCACGTTCTTTCAGTGGGACCCAGTGGCAGGATGAGGTTAAATGGCTATAAACCAAAATACAAGATGTTCTATGAGGGAGAACTCAACTCAAGGAAGAACTTTTTGCATTAAAGGTGACAGAGCACTGGAATAGGTTGCCTGGCAAGGTTGTGGAGTCTACCTATCTGAAGACATTAAAAATACACTTGGACTTGTTCATGTGTCAACTGTTCCAGATGCCCCTGCCTAGGCAGGGGGGTTGGATTAGATAGTCTTCAAAGGTCCCTTTCAACTCTGAATATTCTGTGATTCATCATGGATATTACCTTTTATGGCATGTATGGCTAATGATCTCTTTCCTGTCAATGTGTGAGATTGTTTATTTTCTTTGCCTGGTGACCTCAAATATCTCTGGTCAACAGTTTGAATATTTTCATTCAGTCTGATTTTTTATTGGTTTATAGATATAGAGGAAAAATTACTAGAAGTGTAATTAATCCAGCCAGCATCTAAGTACCGCTCAACCACTAATTTGTTCCCACCTTCCCTCTTCAGTAGAGGGGAGAAAAATCAAAACAACTTTCTACATACTGGGCATGACATTCTGTGGTATGGAATACTGATTTATCCAGTTAAGGTCATCTACTCTGACAATGCTCCCTCCCAGTCTCTTGTGCTCACTAGCAAAGCACAGGAAACTAAGTCCTTGCGTTAGGATAGGCAGTTCTCAGCAACAATTAAATCTTATTAAATTTAAAACAGAGCAATGTACCATATACTTGGAAGAAAATTAACGCTATCTCAGATGAAATAGGGAAGAGTTTCAGAAGCAGAACACCAAGTTAAAAAAATCAAATTCAGTGGTCAACTTTATATACTCCTTGTGTTAGTGGTTTCTGCTACTTTAGATTATTCTTTTCCAGATGTGTCAATACTCAGTGATATCTAGCCTTCACTGTGCAGTTTTTATGCTAATGTTGATCAAGGATCAATTCATTGTATAGAGTAGAATTGCTGTTTCTTATTCATCTGCAGCATGTTCTCTATCTTTCACAGTGAGGGTGAAGCAGTGCAGCTTCATCCACCTGAGGGAGCACAAGCATCCTCTTCCAGATGCATTCTTAGCATCACCATTCCTGCAGTGATCACTAGAAGAACAGGCTCTGTCATCTTGCTCGTGCTCTGCTGCAACAATACAAATGTGATGCCAGGATCTGACAAGCCCTGCTTACCACAGGCCTTCTCTTTTCTACTGGCTGCTCTGAAAGAGTCCTTGAGAAAGACACACATGTGATGTGTCCTGTAAACCTCCATGCTGGATTTCCGGAGGGCAGACTTCGGACTGTTTAAGAAATTAATTGGAAGTGTACCATAGGAAATAACCCTTAATGGCAGGGGGGTCCAGGAAGACTGGACCTACTTTAAGAATGAGTTCATGAAGGCGTAGGATCAGGCGGTCCCAATGTGCCGAAAAATGAGTTGGAGGGGCAGAAGGCCAGCCTGGATGAGCAAAGAGCTCCTGAAAGAACTAGGGAAAAAAGGAGGATGTGCAGTGTCATGGGTTTGGTGTTAGAGGTTTTGTTTTACATGTTTACAATGGAAAAATAGTTTTAACTCTTTGGGGTTTTTTTCTTTCCCTCTTCCTTTCCCCCTCCCCTCCTCCCAGGACAAGAGGGGAATTAACACACATGTACCTGGATATTTCTTTGTGATTTTTTTTTTCCCATATTCTCCTGAGTTGGGAAGTGGGGTGGGGGGCGCGGTGGCACGACTTTCCCCACGGCTTTTCCCTCCCCCAGCCCCTCTCGCCGCTACTGGAGTGGTGTCAGTGGCGTGGTCACAGCACACCTACCCGGTTCCCTGTAGGGGCCGGGGGGCAGCCATGTGGGGGTCCGGAGGTCG
>WEKX01022156.1:95300-121680 GCA_013390025.1 Pitta sordida | reverse complement strand
GGCGGGGCGCGGGGCTGGTGCGGGCTGCGGGGAGAGGAGGATGCTGCTGGAGATGGCGGCGGGAATGCGGCTCTAGTGCTGCGGGTCCGCTGCCGTGCGCTTCGCCTCGGGCCGCGCCGGAGCGAGGAGCTGCCGTGAGGAAGCGGCGCTGCCGCCCCGGGGCGGCTCGGACTGCGCCGTGCCAGGGAGCTGCCGCCTCCCGAACAAGTAAGCCCCCGCCGGGCTCCGTGCCCCTTGCCCTGCTCCACGGGGATGTGTGTGCGGGTGTGTGTCCGGGGCTGGGTGAGGTGCTGCGGGTGCTGCACAGGGGCTCCGTGATGGACAGAGGCAGGGTGTGTGTGTGAGCAGGGCTGTGCCGTGCCAGCCCGCACTCGGCGGCAGCAGGTTACCGAGCGGGCATAGCGACGGCACCCGCCTGGGGGAATAAATAAATAAATGTTTTCATTTGCTGGACCTGGCACCCTTTGAAGAGGAGAGGCGCGGACTTGCAGGCTGCGTTTGCTCCGAAGGCTGTCTTTTTTCCTTCTCCCCGCCGGAGCTCCTGCTGCCCGGCTGCCCCTGGGCTCCTCCGCGGGGTCGGGCGCGACCAGGTTCGCGGGGATGGAGCTGTGAGTTTTGAACTGGGATAATGGTATTGTCAAGCCGCCTACAAAAGGATTAGTCTCCTCGCTCCCTCCCTGCTTCTTAAAATAACAGCAGGTTGTGAGCAGAAAAGCTGATTTGTGCCCTGTATGACCGAGTTCTTTAGTCGTGTCACTGGAGCATCTTCAAGGAGATTAGTCGGTGGAGGTTTTGATGTTGTCTCCTTTATGCCTTCATTTGCTTTGGAAAAAATAAGTTCTCTTGCTGAAGACTTGCATCAGAATCTGAATTTTTTTTTCTGATACTCAGTAAGAGAGAACCTCAGTTCTGTGACTTTGAAAACTTTGTGTTACTTAATGCTTGTAACAGAAGGCTTTTAGTGTTTTTAAAAAAAACTGTTATTTTGTTGTATTTTCTTCATGTAATGTGCAGTGTCTATCTCAACTTATTTAACTAAGGACAAGAAGATTCCTAAGGTTGTTTCCCAACATAGCCAGAAACCCGAGACATCTGGAATTAACATTTTTTAGCTTGCACTACTGCAGTGTGAAGCTAAGAGATGTAGTATACTTAATAAAAGCTGTTGTTAAAAAAAGAGAAGTTGTTTGTGTAAATAGTTGTATGTATGTTAGTATACACTTTAACAATGGTTTGTTTCCTTTTCAGTAAAGAGGAATGTCCTTGTTTAAAGCCAGAGACTGGTGGTCCACCGTACTTGGAGAAAAGGAAGAGTTTGACCAAGGCTGTCTGTGTGTTGCTGATGTTGATAACAGTGGCAGTGGACAAGGTAAATCCAGAATTACATGGTTGCTGGCTTGTAAGCCACTCAGCTGCAAGTTTGCTTTGACCAATGCATACTGAAATCTTGTTAGCCAGGCTAGATGGCTGGTTAATTTTAAGTCTGCTATCTTTAATGTGTCCTTGTAGGCTTAAGAAGACAAAGTCAGTGCCCTCTGTCTTTTTATATTTGTATGTTTCTAAACATGTTAGTCTTTGCTTGTATTCACTAGTAATTTCTCTCACGTCTTATTCTCTCACTGGTAGATACCTTGAAAATAAAGTGCTTTGATTAGTCATGGGAGCAAACACATTGTAAGTTATAAAAACTTACAGGGGAAAAAGAAAGGAAAATAAAAACGAATAAGCTGAGAATTTAGAAAAACAAATAAACAACCCTTTTGATCTGGGAAATAAGCGACGATTTAAGTAAGTGACTCTGCTTGAGTAAACCCTGCTTTTCTCTGTAGTCATTAATAATTTGCCACAGTCATTAGTGGTGTGAAATGGTCTTGATTGTCAGGGAAAGTTTTTCTGTGTGTGTGTGATTTTTAAATTAATAAATACTTGAGTTCTTTATGACACACTCCTGCTTACCTTTGAGCTCTGGTTTTGCTCAGTAGAAGTACTTGAGTTTGATTTCACCACTGCCATACTCTTCTAAAATTATTTTAATTGTCCCTTTTCAGGAGAATTTGAATAAAGTTAAGCTGTTACTTTTTTGGTGTACAACCTTTTTCAGTGGAAATTTGTAGAGTTATTTAGGTTGCAATTAACATTGAGTCCAACAGTTAGCACTCCATGTCCACTATTAAACCATTTCTTTGAACACAATGTCTACATGTCTTTTAAATACCTCCAGAGCTGGTGACTTATCAGTCTCTTCCAATGCTTCACAACCCTTTTGGTGACGAAATGTTTCCTAATATCCCATCTGAGTTGTACCTCTAGACCCTTCCCTGGCTCTGCTGCCCTTCTCAGGACATGCTCCAGCACCTCAATGTCTTTCTTGTAGTGAGGGGCCCAAAACTGAGCACAGGCTTCAAGGTGTGACCTCACCAATGCTGAGTATGGAGGGACAGTCACTGCCCTGGTCCTGCTGGCCACTCTATTGCTGATGCAAGCCAGGATGCCGTTGGCTTTCTTGCCCATCTGGGCACACATCTGGCTGATGTTCGGCCGGCTGTTGGCCAGCACCCCCAGGATCTTTTCAGCTGGGACACTTTCCACTTCCCCAGTCTGCAGCGCTGCATGGGATTATTGTGACACAAGTGCAGGGCCTGGCACTTTGCCTTGTTGAACCTCTCAATTATCCTTGACCCATTGATCCAGTCTGCCCAAATTCTGCTGTAGATCCTTCCTACCCTCCAGCAGATCAACACTCCCACCCAACTTTGTGTAATCTGTGAATTTACTGAAAGTGCACTTGATCCCCCCCATCCAAATCATCAGTAAAGATATTAAACAAGACTGGCCACAGTACTAAACCCTGAGGAACACCACTTGTGACCAGCCACCAGCTGGATTTAACTCCATCCACCACCACTCTTGGGGCTCAGCCATCCAGCCACTTTCTTACCCAGTGAATAGTGTCTGCTTCCAAGCCATGAATAGACACTTTCTCCAGGAGAATATTGTAGGAAATGGTGTCTAAGGTTTTACTAAAGTCTAGGTAAACCACATCAACAATCCTCCCTTCATTCCCTAAGCCATAGAAGGAGATTCAGGTTGGTCAGACAGAACCTGCCCTTTGTAAACCCATGTTGCCTGGGCCTGATCCCGTGATTCTCCTGTGTGTGCTATGTGATGGCACTCAGGATGATCTGCTCCATGACCTTTCCTGGCACTGAGGTCAGGCTGACAGACCTGTAGTTCCTTGAATCCTCCTTCTGATCCTTCTCATAGATGGGTGTCATGTTTGCTAACTTATAGTCAACTGACCTCTGCAGTTAACCAGGACTGCTGGTAAATGATGGAGGGTGGCTTGGTGAGCACTTCTGCCAGCTCCCTCAATACCCCTGGTTGGATCCCATCCAGCCCCATAGACTAGTGTGTGTCTTAGTGGTGTAGTAAAATACTGACCATTTCCCCCTGGATTATGGGAGCTTCATTCTGCTCCCTGTCCCTGTCTTCCAGCTCAGGAGGCTGCGTACAACTGTACAGCTGTTCTTGTTCTGTTAAAGACAAAGGTGCCATAAAATCAATTAGCCCTTATTTCACTATGTTCCCCTCTGCATGCAATAGAGATTCTTCCTGGCCCTCCTTTTGTTGCTAATGTATTTATAGAAATGGTTTTATTGTCTTTGATGGCAGTAGTCAGATTAAGTTCTAGTTGGGCTTTTAACTTTCTAATTTTCATCCTGCATAATGTCAAGACGTCCTTGTAGCCCTCATGAGTGGGCTGGTCCTTCTTTCAAACTTTATAATCTCTGCTTTTTTTCTCTGTGTTCCAGCAAAAGCTCTCTGTTCAGCCAGGCTGGCCTTCTTCCCTATAAGCTCATCTTAAGGGTACTCCTGTACCCTTTAAAATTCCCTCTGTGAGGAATGTTCAGCCCTCCTGGACTCCTTTGCCCTTCAGGACTGCCTTTCAATGGACTCTCAACCAGTCTCCTAAATAGGTCAAAGTCTGCCCTCCAGAAATTCAAAGCAGCAGTTCTTCTGAGCTCCCTTCTTTCTTCTGACCGAATGGAAAATACAATTCCATAATCACTGTTCCCAAGGTGTCCTCCAACGTCACCTACAAATCCTCTGTTCACAAGTCTAGTGGGGCAGCTTCCCTAGTTGGCTCCCTCACCAGCTGTGTCAGGTAGTTTTCTTCCACTCACTTCAGGCATCTTCTAGACACTTTCTGCTGTGTTGTGTTTCCAGCAGACATCTGTTAAATTGAAGTCCCCCACGAGAGCAAGGGTGAGTGATTGTGAGACTTCTCCCAGCTGCTTATCCTGGTTGTGTGGTTTATAATAGATTCCCAACCTGAAAGTCCTTTTCAGCCTTTCCCCTGGTTCTTACCCCTAAACACTCAACCCTATTGTCACCATAGCTCTAGACTATCAAAGCACTCTCTACCATACGGGGCTACTCTGCCACCTCTTCCTTGCCTATACCTGGTGAAACATTTATAGTTATCTGTATAGTTATATCCATTGCAGCACTCCTGTTGTGTCAGTAATCCTGCATAGTTACCGTGTAGGAACTCTTTTAGATCTGGCTGCTTCAATGCTTCATAATTGGAGTAAAAGAATGAATTTGGATTCGGCCCCGAAGAGGCCTCATTTTCCTAGCCAGCGGCATGGATGTTTTTGGACGAGTGCTACTAAATCGAAGTCCGCAGTGGCCTTGAGACATTGCATGAAAGTAAATAATACAGGCTAGGAGCATGAGAAGCTTCTCAGGAAAGATCATTGTCTGTTGGTTACAGAGAGATGCATTGAGGCAGGCTGGCTCTCTCAGGGATTGTGGTGTGTCCACAAAGATGGGTCCTCGCTGGGTGGACATGTTACAGCATCCAGCAAGAAGTCTTACCAGAGATGTGAGACTCCCTGAATAAACAAGGACTTTCTAAGACCTATTTGATTTATTGAGCCTTTTTCCATCACTGAAGTCCTCTGTCTGGAATAACCATGATGTTCTCATTATGGCAACTATGTCATCATTTTCTAGCTGCACAGCGGTTTCCAGCCCCTCTGTTTGTTGCTCATGCTGCGTGCACTGGTGTAGGTGTACTTCTGTTGAGTTATTGATACTGCCACCTTTTTTTGTGGAGAAGTCCTAACTTCTGTGTGGCTGTTCTCAGGCATGTCTGTGGTTTCTAGCACATTAATAACCCTTGAGCCTTTACTGCCATATGACTCTCCATCCCCTGCCTCTTTTGAGATGGCAGATGGAAAGTCCTCTCTAGCACACCATCCCTCAAACGCTGATGTGCCACCTGAAGATTTACCTCTAGCAAGCCTGGCTTTCTCCCTTTCCTCTTTCAAATGCAGTTTAAAGCTCTCTCAACAAGACCTCTAACTCCTGAACTAAGAGCCTTTTCCCCCTTTGAGATGGATGTACCCATCTGACATCAGCAGGCCTGGTGTCATGTGGACTAATCCATGGTTAAAATAGTCTTTTCCTAGAGGGAAAGCAGAACTTAAAATGCTGTTGTGAGACTAGGAGTCTGTTGTTTTCTTAACTTTCTCAGCATTATATTTTCTCTTTGGTTAGACTAGGCTCTTTTGCTTCCAGAGTTCAGGAACAAAGGTAAATCAATTGCCTAACATTTAAAACAGGTCAAACAGGTCAAAATGTCCTCACTTAGACTTGTTAATAAATTAATAGCTAGAATGGATTTAATTTACTGCTGGTGGAATAGTTGTTACTGAACTCAGGAACAGATGAGTGGGGAAGGCAGTTAGTATTTTCTGAATGAAGGACTTTTCTTCACAGAAAGAGTTATTGGCCATTGGAATTGGCTGCCCAGGGAGTTGGTGGAGTCACTGTCCCTGGAAGTGTTTAGAAAGAGACTGGATGTGGCACTGAGTGCCATGGTTTAGTGATCAGATGGTGTTGGGTAATAGGTTGGACTTGATGATCTCAAAGGCTTTGTCAACCTAGTTAATTTTGTGGTTCTCTAATTCTGTGACTTGGAGGGGGAAGCTTTGGGGGGACAGAAGAAGAAAGGAAACAACCTGCTGTTCTGAGCTTTTGATGTGGAATCCTGGGGAGCTGTGCAAAGACTTTAGAGCCTGATCAACAAGGTTTAGGAGTACTTGCAAGCTTCTCCTGACTTGTGGACAAGTTTACTGAATTTTATTTTGATCTGGATTGATATGCTGACCTATTATCTAGATGAAATAAGTATTGACAATCAACTTGAGTTGCTGGTTGAGTTGCAAGGGAGTCACCTCTTTGAGGTTTTTTTTCATTAATAGTTTTTTGTTTTTAACTAACAACCAAGTGGCTACTTGCTTAAAATGCTGCTTCCAAAATACCTCTAAGGTAATCATTGTATTCACCTTTGAGATATTGGATCTGTCTCAAGAGTAGGTGATCTCAAGGTGTAGCTTTGTTGGTCTGGTGTCGCATTTATCAGGCTTTAGTTTGCATTTGGATAAATGCTGGCTATCCCAGTTTTACAAGTCCACACTTCTGGTATCATATGTTTATGCACAAATCTAAGATGTAGAAATTGAAAGTGTGAAGCACTCTTCAAAACCAGAATGTGGCTGTTTAAGAGTTGTGGACATCAATCTAAAATGATGGAATAGTAACATTGGTCAGTGCCACCATGTGATAACTGGGATAGTGAATCCTTTGCTGGCTGATTTTATTGTGTAGTACCTTTGTGTTGGTTTTTCTGTTTGTTTGTTTGTTTTTTAGATAAAGTTATTGTGGGCAGCTATATGGGATATCTCCGAATCTTTAATCCACATCCTGTGAAACATGGAGATGAAGTGCAACCTGAAGACTTACTCCTGGAAGTGCAGTTGCGTGAGCCAATATTGCAGGTGGAAGTGGGAAAATTTGTTTCGTAAGTAAATGGCTGGATATGTTGCTGTTTATTTAAGTCTTAGATGTGGTATTTGTGCTTTGTTTTGGAGGGCAAATTGCATTTGATCTTCTTCTTGAATCATCTTGATGTGGGAGAGTTTTTACTTAAGATATATGTGGAGGATAATTTGCCAGATAGTTGTACAAGTTTTTAGGAGCACGTAGAACAGGAAAAACTTTGTATTGAAAGTTATCTTTTAAGGTACGTGTTAAGAAAACTTGATTGATTTGTTATAAACTAAGATGAAATATTGGCCAGGTGTTTAGTATTGGATAGAGGATAGACCGTCTTTAATTCCAATAGATGAGTGGAAGTAGGTGGCCAAGCAGAGGAAAGATACTGTGACCCTAAGGGAAAGACTTTATATTTATCTGGCTGTAGGAGAATTTACTTATAAGAACTTTCTTTTAGAAATGAATTCTTAAAGGATTAATTTTAATTTTGAAATTATCTTCTAGTACTGCAGCATGAACTTTATTTTAAAAACAAGAGAAAAACTTTTACTAAACATGGGAAAGACTTGTGCTCTGATACCAAAGGGCACAAGTTGGAAAGCCTACATCAGCTGGAGACTGTTCTTTTATGCAAGTACTCATGGAGTGACCCTTTTGCAGGAATTCAAATGCCTTACTCTGTTTCTAATGCCTTACTTCGTGAAATGAGCTAGAACATTTTCTATAGTTACAGCAGAAGTACTTTCTCTGCTGGAAATACTAATTGGGTTTGGGGGAAGAAGAATGTGAGGGTTCAGAGGTTCCATGCAGCTAGTAAAAAAGTGAGTTTTAAGTAAGGTAGTGTCTGTGGTTTCTGAATTGTACTTGTTTAGATGATCCTTGTATAACCCCTGCATGACATTAATGACACCTTGTTTAAAATGGGATTCAGCCTAAATTGGGAAAATAGTTGGATTGCTCTTTGTATTTAAATCTGAATATATATTCTTTCATTTTGCAATTAACTCCAAATATTTCAGCCTGAATTTAGGAAGATCAGTACTTTTGAATTTTTTTTCTAACATCTAGCACCTAAACCTTTGCATTCAGCTCACACGTGAAAGCAATTTCAACATGTTACTTGAATTTTACCCTGTATGAATTTTACTTGGAATTTATCTGAAAATAAGTGGTTTTTTTACCCTTCTTTCCAGTGGTACTGAAGCACTTCATCTGGCTGTGTTGCATTCCCGAAAACTCTGTGTATATGCTGTTTCAGGTTAGTTTACAGATCTGAGCTTTCCATCGATTTTAAGTGTATTCTAAAATTTCAATTAGGTTAATGGTAAACTTGATATATGCAGTGTTTGGTCATCATCCCTGAAGATCTGCAGTCATGTNCTGTGCCTCCTTTTGTTATGAGGTTTTCTTGTAGGAGAAGTTTGCTTCATATTCCCAGCCTTATAGGCAAATGTGTTGCAAACAGATGCTGTCTTTTGAAATTCTGTTTGCTTCTCAGGAGACGCCTCTAAAATTGCTCTTTGTTGAGAGGTGATACTTTGAGATGTACTGCAGTTTTCATACTTTCACTTCTCTGTAATAGTGCCTATGTTTTAAGATTGTAGCCTAGCAGTACACTCTTTATTAAAACAATTTATTTTGAAATTTGCATTAACGGCATACAACAGTAAGTCTAGAATTCTTTTCTAGTTACGATTTGCTGTTTAGTCTACACAGCTTAAGCAGTTAAGTAGTAATAAAAGTAAAATTTGGCAATCCTTAATAGACTTTTCATTCTAATCTGTAAGTGTTCATGCTTTAATGGGAATTTCTGTCATCTGAATGGGTACTCTCAGACAAGCTCTTTCTAGAAATAACGATCAATATTTCTTTATGCTTCCGTGGCAAATTACACTTTGATAAACCGGAATCTTTACTGGTTTTATACATGTAACTGTATCTGTTATTCATAATAAAATAACTATGCTGCTTCCCCTTGACAAATGAAAGCATCCTGCAGGGCTGACTGAAGTATGGCCTGGCTATTGTATTACAGGCAGTATACACAGACTGACAACTTTCTAACTTGTTTTTCATCAAGTGTTGCTGATAATCTAGTTGCTACTCAGCCAAGGCTTTTTCTCTAATGTCTATTCTAATCTTTTCCCTATAATGGTTTTCCCTATAATGGTTTTAAAGCTGTATTTGATTTTGGTTGGAGAAATTATCTAAAAGGTTTGCATAAGCTACAAATCTTTCATAGCATGTTGTGAAAGATGGTGTTTGGATAATCTTTGTATAATAAAGCTGTGATTGATAGGATTTAGCTTATGTATAATTGACTAAAAACACCCTTTTCCCAGCTGGTGTGTCTGTTGACAAAAGTTGGGGTTTTGGGTTTTTTAACTTGCTAATATCAGTCCTTAAGTATTACTTTTTTCATGGGATGCAGAAAAACCTTTCGATTCTTGAAAGTGGAGTTTTAATTTCAGTTTCTTTAGAAAGACTTTTTGAATTTCTGCTACTTCCCTGAAGGAGTCAGAAAGCTAAAATTCATACAGACCTTTTCAGAGAATGTGATGTATATCACAATTTTTAATTTGTTTACCATGTACAGTAGCTGTCTTTTGTCTTTGCATTGTTGATCACTGCATGTAATTTCAGAGTAAAGGCAAGTGATAAGTGTGCCCTAAACATGGCGTTGTCAAATTACAGCTAATGACTAGTTGCAGCTTAATTTGAGACAAAGACTACTACAGTTGGTGCTGACTGTTGGATGTTGAGTACTCACTGAATAATTAGAGAATCCTAAGAATTCTCCTTTGAGCAGGATTTTTTTTAATCTTAGGACTGTGCCTAACATGAAGACAAATACATTTAAGTAGTAAAATCTCAGCCTCTTTTAGATCTTTATGGCATATTTAGTATAGAGAGACCTTCTTTCTGGTTCTGGCCTTTAGGAATTTTGTAGCTTGGTGTTTGTTTTGGTTTTTTTTAAGAAAAAAAAAGCAGCAGTCACTAGGATCTCATAGTCACTAGGATTAGGTTACAGGTTTTTTAGGTTGTTTACAGTGGTGCTCCTTTTCCTCTTTCACAGTGTGTCAGTCAAAGAAATAAACATATACCCTTTGTTTTTTTGTAGGAACTCTGGGAAATGTGGAACATGGGAACCAGTATCAGATTAAACTGATGTATGAGCACAATCTTCAGAGAACTGCTTGTAATATGACTTATGGTCCATTTGGTGGTGTAAAAGGTAAGCTCATTGTTACCTATTCTTACCCTTAGTTGCTTTAGTTGTTCAATTTTGAAAGGCAACATGATGCTGCTGTGTAGAGGAAAACGTCTTTCTATGAGTGATGGTACCTTTTATCTGATGCATGTTGAAAATAACTGAAGTTAAAATGAGGTAAATAATATTAAATGCAGGATAGTTGTTTTCTCAATTGATTTTAAAAAACATGAAGAGATCCCTGACTGTTCCCTTGTAAAATACTTTTACATCTAAAAGGAATTGTTTTCTTTTGTGCTTTGATTCTTCTTTCCTTTTCTGCACTTGCTTATCCTGGACAAGTTAAAAAGTTAACATCTTCACTTGCTGAACCTAAAATATGAAGTGTCTTGGAAGATATGTAATGCAGATTTCTAAAAAAATCCAACAGTGGGCAATAATATTTATGGTGTGTTTGTAGTTTCGATTGAGTTTAATAGATACCAGTCTTTTTTGAGCTTGTGGATGTTTTTGTGTTCCAATGTGGAAGCATTTAGATTTGCTTTGTATGACATCTCTTTCTCTTCAGAAGGAAAATTTGCCCAACAACATTAGGGAGTGGCAGTCATCTACAAATGTAGAGTCCCTAAACAGTTGGCAGAGTCATAGTCACTTTCCAAGGTGGAAAGTTTTCTGCATCACTTTACGTAGTAAACACATGCAGACAGTCCCTCAGTTCTGAGCTTGTGATAACCTAGTAATGATTCTACAATGCCTTATTCTAAACTCAAGCTTGTCCCTGGGCTTAAATTCAGATGACCAAAATTCTTATGTGCGTTAAAAGTTATTAATACTATGAGTATCTTGAGGAGTGAGTGTATAGGACACGTGCATATTCCTGTTCGCGGCAGAGAGACAATATGTAGGTTCCTGAATCTGAAAAGAGGGAATAATGTGCTGTACGGAAACTAAAGTGGAATTGCAGTAATTAATGGATGTGGGATCATAAACTAAGCATTGTGAGTGTCTGGACTGGTTCAGGAAGAATAAAACAAGTGCCTATGTACCACCATGCAGTTCTGCAGAATAAGCTCCCAGGATTTTTGGAATGTGTATTTGCACATGGAGGCCTGAATAGAGGTATCATAGTAGTATCATAGTATTGGTAAGGTTGGAAAAGACCTTGAAGATCATCTAGTCCAATCTATAATCCAACTAAATCCTAACATCTATAACATTTATATCATGACCCTCAGCACCTCATCCAGTCTACCCTTAAACACCTCCAGGGACAGTGGTTCAACCACCTCTGTGGGCAACACATTCTAATGCTGGATCACTCTTTCAGTGAAAAACTTTTTCCCAATGTCAAGTCTAAACCTCCCTTGCTGGAGCTTAAGGCCATGACCTCTTGTTCTACCTCCAATGGCCAGAGAGAAAAGACCAACCCCTGCCTGTCTACAACCTCCTTTTAGGTCTGACAACTGGCTTGATCTTGATGCCAGACCTGTCTCATGAGCTGTCCTGGATACAAAGGATGTAAAGAAGAAGGTGTGTTTGCAAGCTAGAGAGACAGAAGGCACTGTTTACCTTAGAACCTACTCAGACAGCCAAACACTTTTCAACATGTGAGATGGTCAAAATGGGAGCCAATTGTGTCGAAGAAGCAAGAGAAGCAGAGGGAACTTTGGTTAAGTTCTGCAAATGTTTCTTAGTTTTCTAGTAGCACTTCTGTGTTAGCACATCATGCTGCTTTCCTCTTCCTTTTTTCTTCCCTATGTTCCAATTCACGTATTTATTGCTTTTGGAAAAAGAATGGCCCTAAATCATAAATCAAAAAGGCAGAGATTTCTGTTATGTAATGAATAATACATATTCATATTAAAAAATCAAGATGCTTTCTGTATAAGATCTAAATCTAGGAAAATTATAATGAATGTTGGGGTGCCTGATGGCAGGCTATTAAGGCATGTATTGAAGCATCAGATAAATTGGCAAAGTGGACACTTGAGCAAGTTCTTTTTAGGAAATGAAAGAATATTTTTTGGGAGGTAGATTTCCTGGACTGAATGTTCTTTTTATGTGGCTTTTCTGAATTGTTTGTTTAGATTTCTTGTCAAGGATGCCCTTTTAATCTTGTCCCAGGACTTTTGCAGTGAATCTGTTTCAGGTGGTTTAAGTGTTATCTTTAATATCCTGCTCTCTCCTTGAGGTTTAAGAATGAGAGTATTGTGATTTTATTTCCATCTTGCAAGACCAGCCAAAGTGAACCAGAAAGGAGATCTGTCAAATGTTTAGTAAACAACTGCCTGTCCTGTTCTGGTCTGCCATGCTATCTATGCGTATCTGTGTTTGCCAGATGTTCTTAGGTACCACTGAGAGTTTGTAAATAAATTTTTTTTTTTTTTTTTTACTCTCAGCCTTCCACAGGATTTTCTGGAATTCTTTTCAGGCATGTGCTAACAGTGTTGCCTTCAGCAGGGGTTAATTCACGATGGAGGCGGTGCTGTAAGAATGCAGCCAGGAGCTTGCTTTTCTCACAGTCTAACTTCTACACCTGCTCTGGAAGTAGACTAACAAAACGTTAAGGGACAGATTTTATATTTATTGCCTTCTGTTGCTGCTGTGACTAATATGTGTCTTATTGCTATACTCAAGCATCCTTGAAACAGCGTGCAGGTGAAGGAGGTGCTTCACAGGCCATGTTTACAGAGCTACTGAAGCAGATACAGGAGAATGGCATTTGAACAGAAGGAGGAACGCATGTGTACAGGGAAAGCATGCGGTGTGAGTGTTGGGGAGGAGAGTGAGTGTGGGTCCTCCAGGAACATGATCCTTTATCTGAGGAAGCAAAGAATGCTGCAGGAGTTGACACAGAGTGCTTGATCTATGAAGTTGCTCAATCTTGCTCAGATTTCTCTTGCTAAAGGTTATGCTTTTTTCTTTTTGTATGGAGCTCTTAGTCTTCTACCGTCAGTGATAAACAAACTAATTATACTCAGCTATAAGAGTTAACACTGACAAAACTAAAAAAGGATTGAGTTTGCAGTCCTGAGGGGTATGGGTCAAGTGAAGAGTGATGTTAGGACCCTGAACATTAGGAAAGCAAACTTCCAGCTCTTCTAGGAGTTAAACTGCACATCTCTTCGGCTGAAATGTGATGGAGATGTAAAACATATGCTGTCACTTCTCAACTGTTGATTTTTTGGCTCTTGTATTAAGAGAAAAGCTATTATAAATTTCTCTTTGGAGAGAATTGTGAAGTAAAGGAACCTATTTTGTAGCCTAGTTGCTACATTCTTACTAGTGTCTTCAGATTAATGATTTGATCTGTGAGCAATTTGCACATGTGGAAGAATTGACAGATGTTCTCATAACAGGAACAGAGGAAGAAAATCAACAACCATTTATTTACTCCCATCATAGAAGGTTGAAACATAAATTAAAGAAACTATTGAAGGTATGGAATAAAAATGCCAAAGACTGAGAAGTTGACCGGTGGCTTGCATAGATTAGCAGTGTCCATTTTTCTTAAAAATAGCAGAGTGTGAATTGTGGTTGTGGCCACTAGATGGGCCTCTCATTACAGTTACGTGTTGCTTAGGACCCTGCATCTCTAAGGCTGCATTTATTCTTGAACTGATTCTTCGGGTGTATTTACTGCAAAACTTAAAAGCACTTTCTGAAAACCTCTATAGCTAAAAGCGTTTCATTGATGGAAACAAAATATATTCTGTTGGTTGTAGAACTTCAGCAAAGAGGCCAAATAAATTTTACGCTTTCTTTCAATGCAACTATTAAAGGGTCAGGGATGTGAAAAATAACCATGAAATCTCTTAAAAGTTTAGCTAGAATCCTAAACAAAGCTAATGGAAATGTTTAAAAGTAGTAAATGGAAAACACCTACAAAACCAAAAATATAAGTCAAACATAGTGTAGGCAGGGTTGGTTGTGACTTACAACTTTAAAAATCTGTGGCAAAGGAGGGAATTATAATGCAGAACTTTGCATTTCTTTACTGCTTTAGCTTTATGTTTGTTCCGTGATGTATCTGAACACTGATACTGAATTCAAAACAAAAACCTATGAAGAAGGGACATTGGAAGATCTAATGCCAACTATTCATTTTATATTTAAAAAGAAATCTGTGTTTTTAGCCCAGGTTTTAAAAAGTAGAACTTAACTTTTAAGACATTGCCCTTGTTGTTTAGAATGTGTATGTCTCTTTTTCATGTTTCTGAACTCTTCCTAAGGATCTTAGAGCTATAAGTTGAGTTCATCATCTAAAGGTCCAACTCTAGCATATGGGTCGTCTTAGAAAGGATGATTCATGATAAAATTATGAGTCAGTAATTCTGAACACTGTTTTTTAACTGAATGACCTCTTAACCTAGCCACAAAATGTCACAGCCCTTAAGTAATGAACAGATTGTAGACTTCATGTTTTACTTTAGTTATAAAATTTGAAGAACTTGAGGGTGCTCCATGCTCTACCTTAAACTCTCTTGTGTTTTGTTTTATTTTGTTTATGGGGGTTTTTTTATTGCCTTTTTTTAAGAAACTGAGGGTGAAAAAGCATACATTTTTATGCTTTATGTTGCACCCTTACCTATGATGAGGACTCAACTTTACAAAAATTTTACTTTATATAAACCCATTCAACTTGTAATTTTTATAAGATCAAGTTATGCTATTATGGCGTCATGCAATTACGGCACCAGAGATTGCTGTGCTAAAAATTCAACTTATATGATATGCAGTGATGTTTGCTGATAGTTTATAGTATCTTTGAAAATATTTTCTGGTTTAACAGCTGTGTATGTTGTTCTGGGTCTTTATGAGTCAACCATCAAGTTACAGTCATCCCCTGACTTTCACGGAGCCGCGGGTCTCCTTTCCATGTGTGAAGCCCGTAATCTGCAGAGGTAATGAGCTCATGAATATGCAGTTAAGCCCCGCCCATCACGCTGCCTCCCTCAGCCCTGGAGTGGCTGTGGGGTGTTCCTGGGAATGCTCCGCAGCCTGTGAGGCAACAGGAGAGCACAAGGAGTGTCTTCTGGCTTCTCCCCGTGGTGTTCCCTTCAGCCCCAAGGCAGCTCCCGGTGCAGGTCCTGCTGCGACCAGGCTCTCTCCACCCCCTCAGCCCTGGCATCTGTGAACGGTTGCGGGTGCAGCACCACTCCACCATGCCAAGCTGCAGGTATGGCGGCGCCGCTCTCTTTGCAATGGCTACTGTGTGGGGCAAGCAGCACCACTCTGTCCACAACCAAGGAAGGCTCCCTTCCTCCTGCAGGCAGTCCGGGACTGGTGGAGCATGGTACCCTGGCCCAGTGTGCTCAAAGCTGGGTTGAGGGTTCCAGTTTCATTTTCCCCCCAGAAAGGTAACAATGTCTACAATTCTACTCCTCTTAGATTAGCTGTGTCCTGTGTGCCAGCATCCCCAAACTTATCTTGGGTGTGCCCTGTGATAGAGTATACCAGCTGTCACTCAACAGGTCTCATAGCGACCGCACACACAGCCATGTTCGCAGATGTGAGGGCCCAGCAGTGGGGAGGGATCATGGCGTTCAGGATGGAAGCCATGTCTCCGCCCATCATGGAGGAGGCTTTGTCCCCCCTGCTCCATCTCAGGTGACAAAGGTGTCTCTGGCCAGATCAATCGCTTGCCAAGGTGGCAGTGGATGAGTTTGGGGCAGTGCCTCATGCAGGTGCTGAAGCAGTTGTGGTGCTGCTTACTCTGATCCTGGCAGTGGTCTCATTTGCAGTAGCTGCCTTGGTGCCCCTACCAGCCATGACTGGAAGACTTGATTCCCCACCCCCTGCACTGCTGCTCAGATCCAGTGAACATGGCTGTGCGTGCACCAGGGCTGAGGGGGCTTGTCCCACCACTGGTGCACGTGAAGTTTTTGTGTTCCCGTCCAGGCACCCCGTGGGTGCTGGAGCCTCCCACAGGTGCATGGTCATCCGCCAGAGTCCCTGGACATGTCTGTTTGCACTGCAGTGAGTGGGGTGGGGCTGACACTGCTGGAGCACTCCAGGGCTAAGGGCGCAGGGCTTATTTACATATTCATGAGCTTGTTTACATACTAGCTCTTTGCAGTGCACTCTGCACATGCTCCGATGGGAATTATCACGATAAAAAACCCTGCGTTTAATTGAACTCACAAAGAGCAAAACCACAAAGGGGCAGGGTTTTACTGTATTGGTATTTGACTCTAGCTCGTCATTTAAGATGATGAACTCATTAGAGAGGTTAAGTTTGGAGGCAGCCTGGGCTGTAGCAACTGGGCCCTGATTGTGATCTCAGAGATTGAGAGGAGCAAAATCCAGACCCTGGATTTTGAGAGTGAGCTTTCCAATTCCACAGGAAACTGTCCCAAGGGACAAAGGAGCTGCCCAGAGCTGGCAGTTCTTTAAGCACACATTTCTTAAAGGGCAAAGCTCTCCATCCCAATGTTTGGGAATTCAAGCAAGGCAGGCCAGACACCAGCATGGACAAGCAAGAATCTGTTCCTCAAACTGAGGAGTAAGAAAGAAATGCACAGCCAGTGGAAACAGAGACTTGGGGAGAGTGACAGGGATTCAGAAGTGTAGGGGTGGGATCAAGAAAGTCAAAGCACTGATGGAACAGGACTTGGCAAGGGGTTTAAAGAATTACAAAAAGGGGTTCTGTAATTACATAGGTGAAAAAAGAAAGGACAAGGAGAGTGTACCCCCTGATAAGTAACAAGGGAAAACTATTAACAAATTTGGAGAAGACTGAGGTACTCAATGAGTTTCTTTGCCTCATCTTTCCTGATAGTCAGGTTTCTCGCACCTCTCAATACCCTGAACCTCCAGAGGGAAGTGGGGGAGCAAAGTCCCTCCCACTGTAAGCAAAGTGCAGGTCTGGGACCACTTCATGAAAATGAATAGCCACAAGTCCATGGGGGCTGATGACGTGTCCCAGAATCCTGAGGGAATAGGCTGATATTGTTGCAAAGCCACTCCCTATTGTACTTGAAAAATCATGGCAGTCAGGCAAAGTCCTTGTTGACTGGAAAAAGGGAAACATCTCCTATTTTTAGAAATAGGAGAAAGGAATAACTGGGAAACTACAGATCAGTGAGGCAGTTTGAGGAAAGTATATGCAGTAAATTTCTGCTGAAGTGATGTAAAGAGGTGCTTTAAAGTAAAACCAAAACCACTAATACAGTGAGCCCCTGGGTTTCACGGGTCCATGCATTGGAGGTGCGAAGTCTGCGATTTATGAAGATAGCAAACTCATGAATATGTAATTAAGCCCAGCCCATTGCCCCACCCCCTCAGCTCCAGCGGGGGAGGATGAAGCTCTGGGGCAAGCTTTGCAGTGGTGCCACCCAGCCTACATGGGTGGTCGGGCTGCCTCTCCCTGCAGGGGAGCCTGCCTGCGGCCATGGCCGTGCTCTACCCCCCTGCAGGGTCTGATGCTGCCACACTCAGCATTCCCCTACCCCGGCTGACGGGGATGCCGAGCAGAGCCGTGGTGTCGTAGCTTCCCCTCTCACCTTGCCAAGTTGGGCTTCGGTGGCTCGGGGTCATGACCAGCGGCACCTCTGCCCTGACCCCAATGTGGCTATGGCCACTGCCGCCACAGCCGCCCTCCCTGACCCAGCCCCAGCCCCTGCTGAGCTTTCCGCAGTGCCACTGTGCATCAGCAAGCGCTGAAGGGTTAGTGCCCCTGCCGCGGTGTAGAAGCAGGTGCTGGGACCCTTTTGTGGGTGGCCCAAGATGGTGGTGGGCGGGTGCTCATCTGCCAGAGCCTGTAGACATGTAGCAAGTGCTCTGGTGAGTGATGTGGTTCTGACAATGAAACCCTCTGGGGCTGAAAGGGGTGGTGCGACAGATGAGGCTCATTTACATATTCATGAGCTCATTCACATTTTCATGTGCTTTCTTTGCAGCATTATCTGTGCATGCACAGACCTTACTTTTTCACTGAAAAATGAATTGTGAAGAATTGAACCCACACAGATGCGAATGGAGAATAACCAAGGCTTACTGTACTTGAAACTTAGGCAGCTTTACAGATAATCACATAATTTTTCTGTGGTTAGTTGTGCATTAAACTGAATGGTGGGCAGGATAGTAGCTCATACATGACCAAACAACAATTTGCAAGGAGCGAATACTAAAATTCTATGCTTTGAGGGCTGGTGTATGAAGTGCAGGTTTCCTGAGCTGTTTTATTTAGTGAGGGACAGAAATCATAGTTTAATAACCTTGCTTTCTTGTTTGCTGAATTACCTTTGTAAAGTGTTTACTTGATAACGACTTCACATTGCAAAAGCACTATTACTGTTTTGTGTTTTGTGCGATTCCACAAAATATTCTTGTATTATCTAATAGTTAAATAATAAGTGAACTCATCCTGGTTTTATATAACCTCTTCAAATGAGTTAATAAATGATTTAGAATTGGGTCCTCCTAATAACGCACGAGGTTTGAAATTTACTTTTTCGTCTGAAACCTTAATGTCTTACATTGGCTTCCAGAGTAGTTCAGATATATTTGAAGTTGTTTGATGGATACTGTACCAATAAAAGCAAATAATAAAACAATGGCAAAGGGAAGGAAAAAACAAAATACAGCTTTGACATGAAAAAGTTACAAGGAAGAAAGTGTGAAAATACCTTGAACCTATCTTTTTCTCACCAAATGGCCTTGAATTCATTTGGCTTTTATTATAGCACTGGCCTAGAGGCAAAGTATGTTTGAGTGTTACAACAAAGAGGGTGCTATATGGAGGAATTTTTTTAATAATGAAATACAGCGTATGCATAAACCATGCAACCTTGTAACAGGAAACTTTGTAAGAAGGGTATACTGTGCTTAAGTTTTCCACAATTCTGCAAGAATGAATTTTATTAGGTGTTGGTCAGAAAAAAAAATTATCAGCTGGGTTTTATGCAGTAAGGTTAAATGATTCTTATGACTGTGTATAAATACAGGAGCAGTATAAATTTGGGCTTTGATTTATTGGCTAGTTCTGTTAAGGAGCAGGATATTTAACTGTTGCCTTCCTGTTAAATTGCTTCTGTATAAGGACAGATTATTTTAAAGGCTTGAGCTTCTGAAGTTTTTTCATGGAATACGTCCACTGATGACTACTTCTAAGTGGTTTTTTATGTAACTTTGGAAATGTTAGTGTTGTGTTTGTTGTTTTTTTTTCTTTTAATAATGGAGTTTGAACTTCTTCTCTAAATTGAAATGTGAATGGAAAAATATCAGGGAAAACATTCTCTGAATCTCTTACCACCCATTTCCATTTACCTTCTTCAATTTCTCTAATATCATAGCCTAACTGAAATAAAAATTCCCATTGCCATCAATATGCCAGAACTTTGCCTCAGTTATAAATTGCTGGATATATCACTTAATCCACATTTTGTTTCAATTAAGCGCTGTAATTAAAATAAAGTAAAAATTTATAATTTTGGGAGTAATGCATAACTTTGGGGTCAATTGTATATGTAAGTGAAAGACCTGTTTTTAAAACTTTGGTAAATTCTATATGATACCTTTTCTAATTTCCTTTGCTGAAGTATGGTACCCAAATGTGTGCAGTCATTGTGCACTGGTAGTATAAAATATTTTGTCTCTTACATGTGGGGTTATGGCTTCTGCATTGCATTGCTGCTGCCAAGAATCAATGAGTTCCAAGGCAGAACAATAATTACCTCATATGTTTTTAATAGCACATGTATATTAATAATGACCCAATCTTGCATTTGTCTTTTTGGTGACATATTGTTGACTCATATTTAATTCATCATCCTACTCTTCTTAGTGCTGTTGCCTGCCATTCTCTGGTTTCCTGTGAGTCAATTGTCTGAGATCACATCAGATGTTTTACTTAAGTTTAGAAATACTGTCTCTAAAGTTTAGAAATGCAGAATATGTTATTACCCTGTCTAATGAATAGTTTGGCATGATGAATTTGCTGTTGTTTCAAACCTGTGCACAGCTTTATTATTTATATACGTATTTTCTTATTAAATGTTCCACCGTTTCTTGTGGATGCATTTGTCTGGAAGATTTGTTTGCTGACCCGTATTTTTTCATCCAAAAGAATACAGCTTTAGTTTCTAACTATTTAGTCTATTTTGTCTTCTCAGAGGATTTTTCAGAAATGTGTGTAGCTTTTGTTTATTTTTCTAGTGTTCATCAGTGACTACTCCATTACAGGCAAAGTCTCTAATTTATAAGAATTTATTTGAAAGGTCACTGAACACTTGTCAGTTTCTTTTCTTAGAGGGTTGAAATGTATCTTGTAGAGGCTATAATGCTTTCTAGTAGTTGTACTTCGGTTTATTAAGTTTGATGCAAATAATTCCTATTAAAAATCACCCTACTGCATCATTGTTGGCATTTAATCTGAGCCAGCAATTAAGTACCTGGCAACTGCTTTTTCACTTCCTCCTAGTGAGGAAGGAGAAGAATCAGAAAGAGGTAAAACCTGTAGGTTAAGACAAGAATAGTTTAATATTTGAAATAAATTAAAATGTGATAATAATTATGCTAGTAATGGAAAGGAGTGAGAGAGAAATAAAACCCAAGAAAAACAAATGATGCATGACACAATTGTTCACCACCTGCTGACTAATGCCCAGCCTATCCCACATCAGCCATCAGCCCCTCACAGTCAACTCCCTCAACATTTGAGTGTTGTGATTCCAACAGTCTTAAAATACAAGATGATAAATTGTTCCTGCTTGTTAAGCCTGTGGTATCTTTCCTGAGATTGCCAAGAAGTCAACCAATAGGATGATGATTTTTTTGATAGAGATGTAATTCACTGACTCATTTGACCACAAAGTAAGAGTTAATCTTTTCTGTATGTTGGTTACTAGCATAGACAAACGATCTGAATGTAAAAAGTGGCTGTGTTTCCTCAGTGAGTTTGAACATATTTAGTCAAGCTGTTTGTGTCTAATTTTAAGGGGCTATTTGAAACTTCTTGAAGAGGTATAGGAGTTCCCTCTAATACTCTGTACTGTAAACTCCCATTTTTGGGTTGTAAGCTTTGCACTGTTCAACTTTGTTATAAACTATGTGCAATGAGTTCTTTGGATGTGACTGCAGTTGTTGTGGAGAGGAGTCTTCAGCAAATCTTCGTCAATTCTCTAGCTCATAAAATTAGTGAAGAGTCACACAGAATGGGTGAAGTTGGAAGGGACCCCAGGAGGTCATCTAGTCCAACCCCCCTGCTCAAACAGAGTCCATTAGAGCATGTTACTCAGGTTTGTGTCCATCTGGCTTTTGAATATATCCAAAGAAGGAGATTCCACAATCTGTCTGGGCAGGCTGTTCCAGTGCTCAGTCACCTGCAAAGTAAAGAAGTTCTTCCTCATTTTCAGGTGAAACTTCCTGTCTTCCAGTTTCTGCCCATTGCCACTTGTTCCGTTGCTTGGCACCACTGAGAAGTGTTTGGTTCCATCCTCTTGACACCCTTCCTTCAGGTATTTATAGACGTTGCTGAGGTCCCCTCTCAGTCATCTCTTCTTGAGGCTGAACAGGCTCAGTTCACTCAGCCTTTTCTCGTAAGAGCTAGTCCAGTCCCCCAGTCATCTTTGTTGCCCTGTGCTGAACCTGGGTTCTCTTGAGCCCAGAACTGATCACAGCACTCCAGATGTGGACCCTGCATTTGTCTGTCAAATTTCAGAAGATTCCACCCTGCCCATTCCTCCATCATGTCGAGATCCCTCTGAAGGGCTGCACAGCACTCTGGATATGGGCCACTACTTCCAGTCTTTTGTTGTCAGTGAATTTGCTGAGGAGGCATCTGCCCCTTCATACAAGTCATTCATGAATATGTTACACAATACTGGGCCCAGTATTGAATCTTGGGAGACACTGCTAATATCAGGTTTCCAACTAAATTCTACCACTGATCATGACCCTCTGAGCCCTGACATTTAGTCAGTTTTCAATCCACCTCACAATTTACTCGTCAGGCATCCTGAGTTTGCCTATGAGGATATCATGGAGGATAGTGTCAAAAGCCTTGCTAGATCCAGATAGACAACATCCACTGCTCTCTCCCATCTATCCACTAGTTATCCCAGTGTAGAAGACAATTAAAGAGGTTAAGCATAATTTCCCTTTGCTGACTACTTGCTGACTACTTTTCCATGCTGACTACTCTTGATCACGTTCTTGTCGTCCATGTGCTTTAAGATGACCTCCAGGATGGGGCTGTACCATCACTTTCCCAGGGATTGAGGTGATACTGACTGGCTGTCCCTCAGGACATGTTACCATGGGATTCTTCCAAGAGGGTACCTGAAATGGCCAAAGTTAGCTCTCCTAAAGGCCAGGGTTGCGATGATAGTCATTGCCCTACTGTTTCCTTGCAGCATACTAAGCTCCATGACTTCTTGGTCACTGTAGCTAAGGCTGTCCCCAGTCTTCACCTCTCCAACCAGACCTTCCTTGTTAGTACGTGTAAGCTTCAGCAACACAGCTTTCCTTACTGCACTGCTTCCTCCACCACCTCTATCAAAAAGTTATTGTCTGTGTTTTCTAAGAACCTCCTGGATTGTTTGTGCTTCTCTGTGTGGTTCTTCCAGCAGATGTGAAGATGCTTGAAGTCCCCCAGGAGAACGAAGGCCTGTGACTGTGAGGCTACTTCCAGGTGTCTGTATAAGACCTCATCTTCTTCCTCCTCCTGACCAGGCAGCCTGTAGCAAACTCTCACAGTAGTGCCACCCTTTTAAGTCTACCCTTTGTGTGATACTGCTTTCACAGCTGTCTAAATATTTTTTCTAAGACTATGTCTTTCACTAGATAGAGACATCCACTTCTGAACATGGAAAAAATTCTATGCTTAGTATAGAATAAACAAGTTTTAGTTTTATAATCTCTTTCGGAGAGGAGACTTTACCTTTCATGTCTACACAGTGCCAATTACTGTGTTCCTTTCAGTAGGGACTTTTGTGTGTTGTATGTTGCCGCTGTGACACTTTTGGATGTCTATGCTGCATGCTGTTCTTTAGTGCTCCTTTGAACCATACCATTCTGGTAGGGGTCCTTCCACCTCCTCAGGTTAATATGAAATTTAAAGGAATCATTCCCCAGTTGTCTAATTGAACTACGTCATCTTCTGTGGTAAGAGTTGAATCAGGAAGAGAGGGGTATATCACAGCTCTTTAAAGGATTTATTATGTGAGTGAGGGCTGATTGACTCTTGGAGATACTTTAATCATTCAAGATTTCTTCTCCATGGTGGGCATAAATCTACAAGAAGTTAGGTAGAGGTAATGCAGTTTGATGGCTGAGAGAAGTAAGAAGATTCTTTATCTTATGACAGCTCTGACTGCATACTTTACTGTGACTTGACCCGGCAGGCTTTTCACAGAGTGGGCTGTTGCAGAGAGAACGTTTCTTGTGTCGGAACTAGTGAATATGTTTTGCTGAAATACTTCAATATCCAGAAGGGATTAGAAAATAATTAAAGCTAACATCAGTAGAATAAGGATGTAGTGTTTTCCTTAATAACTTTCCTTAGTTTCTCCTAAAGTTCTTATCTTCCAATCCACTAGTTTATTTCATTTCTGTTGATTTTTCAATTCCAGCAGAAAAGCACTTAGTCTCACCTAGAACATATGTACACTTTGTGTGTCATTTGGGATGAGGACTTGCATTAGCACTGAGCAATGCAGGGCATTTTTTCTTTCCTCTTTATCTGTGTTCAGGGTAATGGATGCCTGAGCTGAAGTTCTGAACTTTGATCCCTTCTTTAGTAAAGTGAGAAGTCACTAGACCACCAAGCTAGTAAATTCAGAGTTCTTTCTGAATGTACACTGACACGTGCTTTCTGCATTGGGTTAGGGAAGTAACCCAAGACTTGCCTGATACGTACTAGGCATACATTGCTTTAAGAACTGCCCGACTTATTTTCCAATGTTTTTTTCCATTTGTCAGAACTGATTCCTGAAATGCTTTTCTCTCAGTTGACCCAGATCTGTTTTGTTAAAGGAGTTACACTCAGCAGCAAGTAGAATTCTCAAAAATGGTTTTAAACTGAAGGAGACTTTGTTGTCTATCCTGTGAAAAATTTTCAGGGGCAGGTTTCAACAATAAAGTAAAAGGAAAGCTTGTTTCAAGCTGGGACAGAAACATCTGTGCCACTGTGTGGGAATACAGTTCATGTGCATCACATCACTGGTCAATGCATTGTGGATTTAACTTTTTATCATATTAGGAAAAGATTTCCCATATATCCTTCAGGGGCTCTTAGGCTCCTGCATCTCTTGTAAATGCCAGTTTAACTTTTAATTTTATTTCATTGATGCTTCCTTCCACATGAAGCTTTTTTACTGAAGCTTTTGATTACCACTGAAGGCAGTTAAATGCCGACATTCTTCCGAAAATCTGTAACTTTATGAAGCTTTTTCTGATTTCCAGTTTATCCCGCTGTATTTTTCATTGCACGATTTCACATGGTGCTCAGGCCTTGTGATTACATTATGTACTTTTTATGAAAATCATTTGGCGCCAGAGGGGAGGCTCTGAGCAGAGGAAATCATTAACATGCAAAAAACTCTTCTGCTCCAAAATAGTTTTAGTTAGAAGCTTATTTCAAAGAACTACCACCTGCCCCACATTTTGACTTTGCATTAGCTCTGAAAATGCATTGTGTTTTAAAAGTGTGACGTAAATGTATTCATATTGTGCTAGAATAACAAAGCTACAAAACAACAGTAGCTAGACTCGTGCTTAAAAGTAACACTATCTGGCTAAGGGACATTCCTCTTGAGACACAAGCTGCTGAAACTATGTAGAGTACACTGAGTGATTCCATCTGATATGCAGAAAACACTGTGGTTTATATTTTCACTTTATGAATGTGTCTTTGGCAAGGCCAACTGGCTGCAACAAGCTTTTTTTGAAATGGACATTTCTGGCTGAATATTTAGAAGACTGCATTTCTTAAAGTGAAACATAAAAACTGCAGTCACTAGCTACACATTAGAAATGAGTGGCTGAAGGAAATAAGTTGACCTATAAAAAGCTGGGAAATAAGAATTTGTATACAATTTAATTTTATTTAATTAAGCTTCACATGTAATAGTTTGGATAACTGGAGTTTGATCCAATAGTATAAACTAGTTAAAATCCAGATTTGAAAATTGGTGAGTAGAAACAACACAAATATGCTGAACTAAGTGGTGGGTATTTTAAGTGTTGTGTGCTTTTAAAAGGCCAAAAGAGTGATTGTGGATTCAGTCTTATGTGCCTCTGTTTGTTTCCTTAGGCAGTATGGTTCAGTACTACCATATGCTTGGAGGTCATTGGAGTGCTCTGAAGGACTTGTCACATATTGTCGTGTCATATTCAAACGTATCACTACTGTTAAAACCAGGGAGATTTTAACAATGGTATTTACATGTGATTGGGGATTATGCATGTTAAAGATCACAGAATCACAGATTTGGCAATTTGGAAGGGATTGGTGAATGCTCCCATTGATATGACATGTAGCTTGCATATATTTGTCCTAGTTTGGGTTTTTCCTCTGGCAGTGAGGGGCCTCCTCCTGGCCCTCCGTTGCTGCCAAGGAAACCCAGCTCCTGCTTGGGCCTCCATTGCTGCCAAGGAAACCAAGGTCATGAGCAGATAGAGACGTTTCTGTGAATAACATATTTAAGAGAGGAAAAAAAAGAGCAGTAACAGAAAAGTAGATGGCCGGACCAGAGCCTGGGAGAAGCTGGGCAGTATGAAGGCACAGCCAGGCTGCCCGGAGGAGGGGTAGGAAGGGTTCCAGGCGTCTCGCTGCTGCTTGTAGAAGGAACCATAGTGAAGCAGACTGTCTGCCTGCAAACCTATGGAACAGAGAGAGAGAAACACAGATGCAGAATCCACCTGAGGCCACGCTGAAGATGGAGGATCAACCTGGAAAGCTGCAGATGTCTTAAGAGCCCAGAAACACGGAGCTGGAGCTGAGAGCTTGGCAGAGATCCTTTGGACAGACGCTTTGTGACAGAATTACGTTGTGGTAGGATCTGATCTGTGTACTTTGGGATGGGCTCATATATGAAGCAGCAAAGCCAGTACTTAAGAAACTGCATCCTGTGCTGTGACTCTTGGGCTACAGAGAATGGAAGTGCTGTCCTCTCTGGGTTGAGAATTCACTTGGGAAAGGGTCATGAAAGACTTTTCCTCTTGTGAGAGAGAGAGAGAGGACTTTATGAAAAGGCAGAAAGATGGTTTCCAACCCTAAAAGGCTGTGGATGTTGTGTACTTGGACCTTAGCAAAGCCTTTGACACGTTTTCCCACAATAAGCTTCAGGAGAAACTTGTAAAGCACGGGCTGGAAAGGAA
>WEKX01022156.1:58486-95063 GCA_013390025.1 Pitta sordida | reverse complement strand
TGGACGAGGAGCTTAGTGACATGGTCTAGCTGGGGGGTGTAGGGCTGGATGACCCTGGGCCTCTTCCGGCTCGGAGTGGCCTGCTAGACTGTGAGGGATCTAGGTTGGTGTTACTGCTCTGGGATGTGCTCTCGGTCTCTGTACGGGTGTTAGATGGTGAGTTGGACTAGATGATCCTTGTGGGTCTCTTCCAACTCATAATATTCTGTGATTCTGTGATTCTGTGAAAATTGGTCAGAAATACCAAGTTGCCTGGTTTTCCCCTACCCCTGTTCCCCCTTTGTCTCCTGGAGGAAAAAAGGGAATATGAGATCTCTTGTAAGAGAAGGAGAGGTAGGGGGGGGAAGGAAGAGAAGGAGAGGTGGGATTTGCCTTTAAATTGATACTTCTCACATTAAGCTCTGATCTTGTTAGTTAGTAAAATAAATCCTTTATATTTCTCACTTGTAGCTTGCCTGGTTTTGCCTGTGATAAACTTTTTTTTTCCAGTTTTTTTTCCTCCAGGCGAGGTTGTGGATGAATCTCTGGCATCTAGCCAGGGTCAAACCACAACAATATTGCAGGAGGTGCTATAGTTTTTCTATTCATCACTTTCATGATGTAATGAAATTGGTAAGAACAAGATTGATGTTTATAATACAGAAGAGAGCAGAAACTATTATTATTTGTTACTTAAGCAGTAACACCTCAACACTTGCAATGACATTTTCTGTTATTTGAATTGTAATAGGTCTGCTAGAGTATCACTGCATATAAATTGTATCTGCTATAGATGTCTTCAGAAGAGTAGAAATCAACAACTTAATTGTATATTTTAGAAAAGCTTAAACTCTAAAGGTTGGGGTCAGTATTTGTCTTAGGATAGTTTTCACACTACCATCAGGAATACCTGAAGTTTAATTCTGTTAAAAAAGATCTAAGATTTCTGCATTAGAGAGGGCATTCACTTTACAATTAAATCTCTTTTACTTTTCATCTTGTATCAAGCAATATTTAGAACTTTTTAAAACAAAATAACAACACGGAAAGAATTAAACATAATTGCTCATATTTTTTTTATTTACATTTTTTTAATGCAGAGCTTAAATTTTTCATTTTGGTTTTTCCCCCTCTCCTGATTTTATCTATATCCTTCTAAGAAAGTAAAAAAAAAAGATGTGAAGCCTTAAAAAACCCCTCCACCAAAGTACAAATGTGTTCTACTATTGTGCCTTTAAAAAAAAAAAAAAATCAAGCTTCTATCTGTAATCAGTTTGTCTTCAGGTTTTCGGTACCAGGGAGTTGAAAGCTAAGCTTCTGGAAATAGGGCAGACAACTGCAGATTTTTTCTGTAGCACACGGCTGGTGGTAGGAGAATTCATAGGAGACTGTGGAAGGGGATTTGAAGATTCTGTATACTCAGAATTATGGTGTTGCATTCTTGATAAAGATGTGAAATAGAAGTGGAACTGAACAGTTAGGTAATCACAGAATCACAGAATATTTTGAGTTGGAAGGGACCGACAAGGATCATCGAGTCCAACTCTTCAATGGCACCGCTGCCTCCCCCGTGGGAATTGAACCCCTGGTCTCCTGCATGAGAGATGGGGACACTCACCAAAGTGTTGAGAGGATTTTCAGTGCACCTTTGAATGCTGGGAGTGAACATACGCAATTTTGAGGTAACAGATGTACAACAACTGTGGTCACATAGACTCCTGGATTATGAAGCACTGTTTTCTTGCAAGCCAAATAAAAATGTCGATAGTTATTTGTAGTGGCCAATAACTACACTTAAAAATAACTGTGCCTAAGAGACTGTGGTGGCAACCAGTGGGCCAGCATCTTTTACTAGTTACAGAGAACTTTTACCGGTTAATCATAATTTTATACAGCTCGCCAGCTTATACTTTTTCTAGACTGTGAGAATAATGTCAACAACTGTTGGGAAGTGGAAGCTGGGTATCATTAACACTGATAGCATCTCCATGCAAAACTTCTCAAGTTTCTCTGATGTTTTCTACTCCACTGATCAGGAGCATGCGATTGAACTAAATCCTGTGAAATTTCAGTGCTTGGAGGAACAGATATCTGTGATAGGTGCGTTGGAGTAGATTAGAGATGAAAGGCCTTCTTTGAATGCCTGATTTGAATTATTCTTCTCTTAACATCTTGTCCATTCCCGCTTCCAAAGCCAGTTCACCTAGAAGTTGCCCAGGATTGTGTTCCATTGTAGTTTCAGTATGTCTGTAGAAGCACAGTGTACAACCTTTCTGGGTTATGGATTCCAGTGTTTGGTGACCTTCACAGTTTAAAAAAAAAAAAAAAAATTAAGAGAAGAATCTGTCTCCCTCTTGTCTTTTCACTAGAGACTGAGAGATTCAGCTTTGCCTCAACCAAACTAACAACATGAACTACAGTTTCAAATGCTCCTTCAAATGATTAATATTTGCAACAGAGTTTATAGTACACATTGTGAAATATATGCAGAATCTGGAAAGGAGGAGAGGAGATCTAAATTTTTAGAAACAGGGAGGAGAGCAAGTGGAAAGTACTCAGCTGCTTTACCTTCCTTTCATCTATTTTTTCCTGTTCTTACCCTAGACTAAATTTTTATTGTATATTTTAATCACAAGGACAAGTAACATGATACACTTCTGGCCTTTTACACTGCTATTTATTTTTAAGTAGTTAAAGTTTCTGTGAAGAATCACAGTGGGGTTGAACCATGTCTTGCACTGTACATTTGTTGCTTTTTCAGATACTGAATATATCTTTGACCTTTGTTACCTCTATGTAACTGTAAGAACAGAATTTTAGTCTTTTTGGTCTTTTAGTTTCACCTTCCTTTGTTAGGAAATCCTAATTAAAGGACTGAATGTGGAAGTTAATGAACAGACAGTTAATTTATTTGGATCATCCATGCATTGAGAATCATTCCTGAGACACAGTATTTTAATCAAGATGAATAGACATTTTGAATTACAAGTATTTAATGTAGTGTTTGCAAGATGAGAGCATATCTATGAATTCAGGAAAGGTTGAATCTACCAGCTTCAGAAAGTGTTAGTCTCTTTGAATGCATAAAAAATAGTTTGTTTGGATTGCTACTCTTGCAAAAGAAGTGCAAACAGCATAATCAGCTTCTGATCTCAGAAGTCTTCCTAATACGACTTTGAATGTAGACTGATGTACTTGAGACATGACAAGCCATGTCATAAGTCATGTCTTGAGACCGCTGATTAGTGGATGAAGCTTGAAGTAATTTACTCCAAGCTGAAATTTTTTTATTTGGTATTTTTTTAGTCTTGCTGGTAAGACAGAGTGGGCCTGGTTTGTTTTTTCTTTCCTTGAAGACAGAAAATGTGAATGTAAAGTATGGAGAACATTACCATTGTATTATTTTCACAACAATACATATTTGTAGGACTTTCTGTTATGTTGTTTTAGCAGACTTGAAAGAATGGAGTAGGTTATTTTTAAACCACAGTTGTTATGACTGCTTGTAAGGTATGGAAGCATTTAGGAACCAGAATAATTTGGTGTTTTGGGAATATTGAAACATTTCTTTAAATTGAAATTGTAATACTTATATCCTTAGGAATTTTGGTTTGAAATAAAATATCTCACTATATTTTTTTTCTTCTAATATACTCTGAATGTTATTCCTTCAAAAGCTAGTTTGTTTATTTTAGAAAGTAAGCTTTTATTGAAGTTGGAATATTAAGTGTTCTTCCTCATAGTAAACACTCCCATAAATGAAAATGAATATTTTTCTTAGGATTTCTTATGAGTACAGTTTTTATTTAATCACAGTTTTAGGATTAAAACTGTATAAATAACATTGCTTTGTTTCCTTTGTATTTCTTTCTGTTGCTTTCCGTAGGTCGAGATTTGATATGCATACAGTCCATGGATGGGATGCTCATGTTGTTTGAACAGGAAAGCTACGCTTTTGGCCGTTTTTTACCCGGTTTTCTTCTGCCCGGTCCCTTGACTTACAGCTCTCGCACAGATTCCTTCATTACAGTGTCTTCCTGTCAACAGGTTGAGAGTTACAAGTATGTGTTTGTTTTCAGTAATTACAGTGTATTTTGGTGCCATCGTTAAGTAGGTAAACAAATTGAATGTAATCATGGTTAATTTTTAATGCCTTTACTTGTGCATCCCATAGTAGGTGATAGGTAGTTGCAGGAAAGGCATTATTGTTGCTGAGTGATTACTGTCTCTGTACAGTCAGAGAAGAAAGTGTTCTGTGAGTCCTGAGGACTGTTTTGTTTGTATAAATGTGTTAGATCTATTAGCATATCAAGGCACATCAAGTTGTTCCCCAGTGCCAGGTTTTTCGCTGTTTCAGTTCAACCTATTGTGTGCTTTCAGGGTTGAAAGACGGATGCAACTGTTGTGAGCTCTTTTAGTTTGTGGCTGGATTACATTTATTATTTAGAAAAATAGAGCGCAATGGAAAGGAAAGACTGCACAAGACATTTCCACTTTCTCCAGGCACAGGGATTATGTATCGTAAAGCCGAGAAGATAAAAATCTAATAAGAAAAAGAAATGAAGAAGATTTTTAAAAACAGATGATGAGGGATTTTTGTTCACCATGGAGAGGCAGTTTGAATGCATGGGGCTCTCTGGACGATGGAGCCACTGTGTTGGGAGTTTATCAAGCATCCATCTGCTTAGAATCAGATGAATGCTTGAGAAGTGGGACATTGTGGTGGATGTCTGTTATGAAACTTTTTTTTTAAGAAGTTTCTGAATTACAGGCATCCAATTACAGATACTTGGCTGAATACACAATTCAGAAAGAAATGTTTAGAGAAGTAATAACATCTGCCATTGAATGTTGCAGATATTGGCTGCAGTGACCATGAGACAATATAGGTTAAGATCCTGACAAAAGTGAGGAAGATAAACTGTGAACTAAAGACTGTGGATTTCAAGGGGACAGACTTGGGTTTGTTCAAGGAAGTGGTAGGCAGGATCCTGTGAGAAGGGCTCAGGAGAGCTGCTGCATCATGGAAAGATGAACAATCAATTTCAAGAAAGCCATATTCAAGAAAATAAGTAGTAGAAGGCAGCTTGAAATGTGGCTCCTGACTAAGTCCAAAGGAAAAAAGGGAATGTATGAGACGAAAGTTAATATTCACTATGTGGGAACAGTATAAAGTACCATGTAAGCATGCGGAATTATGGGTAAAATGTCTACTGGCAGAGGATCTGAATAATGAGGACTTCCACAGATACCTCAGGTGTCAAAAGGTAGATCCAGGAAATTTTGTCATGAAAGAGTATATGCAGGCAGTTGGTACTTAAACATCAGTATGTATTGCTGTTCACTGGGAGCTTTATTTGAAAGGTCTGTATTAGTCCTGATTAGTTAATAAAGAAATAATGTGCTTTTCAAGACTATCAGTACGTAAAATATGATGAAAAGAGAAAATTTAATTGGATCAGAATCTGCAATTTCTCTTATAAATGTCTTAAACTGAAAAAGGAAAGTAAATTTGTTCATATAGAGGGAAGCTAAAGTGGTCATAATTGTACTAAAACCAGTTTGTTTTGTATTATTAACTAGGTCATAGCAGTCAACTTGAGCAATTTAATCTCTTACTTCAAGTACATAGTCTACTTCTAAAAGTAAAGTAATTTCAGAAACTAAAATCCTTTAGTAGCAAGCACAGAATCACAGAGTTGTCATGGTTGGAAGGAACTTCTGGAGATTCTGTAATCCAGTCCCCCTGCCAAGGCAGGGTCACCTTGAGCAGGTCACACAGGAAGGTGTCCAGGTGGGTTTGGAATGTCTTCAGAGAGTGAGGCTCCACGACCTCTCCATACAGCCTTTCCAGTGCTCTGTCACCCTCAATGTATAAATAATTTTTTCATCATATTGAGGTGAAATTTCTTGTGTTTTAATTTATAGCCATTGCTCCTTGTCCTGTCGCTACACCACAGTGTGCGCATCCGAAATGTGAAGAATATTGATGTCATCATTTTAGATCTATAACTTTGACAATTAAAAAATATACAATGTCTTATTTTAGACTTTGAACTTTGAACCGGAACATTCAGAATTCTTCCAGAATTGAATGTTATATTTTGGATAGGTTTATGTTGGGTCTTTTTTTGTTTATTGTTTCTTGTTTATTTCTTGTTTATTTCATTTTTGTAGAAAACTTCAGTATTTTACAGATTGCCTAATGTGTATAGGTGTAAAGAGGACAGAAAACTGTGCAGAGCTTTTATGGCAGGTGGTATCTTTTGTTCAAATATTGCCAATTTTTCTTAGTATGATTTGTTGCCAGTTAAAATAATAAAAGACCCACAAACCTCCCAAGTTTTGCTGGATGTGTCACCCACTGATGCCAGTTTACTCTGGTCTTTGGGATTGGAACCACTTAGTTGACTTAATGGATGTGCTTGAGAGTTTCGCTATTAGATATATCAGGTTGTATTTCTGAGCAGTTTAGGATATTTTTAAGAAGCTTTAGTTTTTTTTATTAGAATTCAAATTTCACAATTTGAAAATAAATTAGTGTTTTTCTTCTTTGTTGTCTAGATTTCTATCCTCTGATATATTTAACTATTGAATTTATCTTGACACTGCATAAAATCTGAGTACAAATATTTGGTTTAATTTCTACCCTTAACATTTAGCTGTTATCATACACTGACATTAGTCTTCACATCTTTGCTGATGATAGATATGTTGCAGTAGGCTTTCTAACAGTCCTTTTACTCTGTGCTTTTACTGTGAAAGTGTACTTACGATAATGGTATTTTAATTTGTACTTAATGTAACTACAAAGATATCTCTTACATTTTTTACCTTTTTAAACTTCCTATAACAGATACCAAGTGCTGGCATTTGCAACAGATGCAGATGAGAGACAAGAAACAGAACAGCAAAAACTTAGTTCTGGAAAAAGACTTGTGGTAAAACCTGTTTATTTTACATAACCTGTATGAACACTGCATACATGTTAAAAAGATGTGTTAAAAAGATGTGTTAAAAAGTACAAATGGGAACATTGTCTGCTGACAAAGGACCTGATCCAATTGCTTTTAAAGGCAATGGAAAGACTCCAGTACATTTCTATTGAGGTTTCTTTGGACCTCAGTTGTTCGTGGTTGGGCCTTAAAAGTAGCTATTGTATTGAGTAAAAAAAAAGAGAACTATTTCTGAGGCAATCTTTGTAATACAGAACCTACACTGAAGTAAATTAGATGAATTATTGCTCATGTTTTTAAAAGAAGTCTAATAGTGACATTGTATTGGGCTTAGAAAGTTAACGTAATTCTGCTTGGGGAATCCTTTGTACTTAGAGAAAACTCAGCAGTGAAATATTTCCATAAATAGTTGATATCCTGAACTCTTGTCAAAAACCTTGTGGATTCAGTGGTCTTCTGGAGGTCCCTGTGAGTAAGTGTTTGAGGTGTCTCTGTGCCTAAGTTGTTTAATATTTGAGCTACCTCCTATTAAGAGGAAAAGAATTTGATTCACTATGGTCCTGAGTAGAGTTGCTTGTTTGCTAAATGTGCTGCATATGTAAAATGCTACATTCAGCGTATTTCAGGTGTGGCAGTAAAATGTTGGGAGAACATCTTCCTTCTAGTGGCTAAATGTAGAATTTTTTCAAACTATATGTCAGCCCGAATCCTACATATTGAATTAGGAGAAGACCTCGTTTTTAAATGAGAAATTTGGAATCATCAGATATGCTGCAAATGAAATAATTTTTAAAATATAAAACATGAAGAATGCATGGAGACAAATGTAATAAGCCTGGAGTTTCACCTGTTAACTTTTAAGATGTCACTTCCAGTTTCATATATCACATATGCCACTATGTTTGGTGACACACTCTGTGCTCTTTAACCAAAATGATCGATGCTGTTCATATAGGAAGTGCTGACAGTTGAACTTCAATATATTTTTATTTTGAAACTCTGAATTTCTGTTTAACTGTCTTGGCAGAAGTCAAAAGCATTTTTTGCATGTGCGATTAGTTGAAATTTCTCAGAGGAGCTGAAGAAACAAACCAACAAACTGTATCAATATGCAGTAGTATTTTTTTAAGACATGAAGATAGGGGAGACAGGATTTATAAGTAGTTGCTTATTATGTAGTTGGAAAAGTAAGCAAGTTATGACATAGAAGCATTCTTCACATCGAAGGGTGTTCAAGAGTGACTGCAAGCATAAATGTTAGCTTACACATCTAAAATTTTAATCTTTTTTTCCATTTTCTTACAGTTGTAGAACAAATTGTCTCCTTTTGCTCTCTGACTTTTGCCCTTAAAATACAATATTAATATGCAGAGGCTGATTTTAACGAATCTAATACTTTATTCTTGGATTCAGTGGCCAAGATATAAAGCATTTCCATTTTGATGTGTATTTTAATATTTAAATGTACTTAAGTGAACTGCATAGTCATCAAATCATGACTATTTAAAAAAGATGTTTTTGCTGCTTTACTCACATTAAGGAAAGTTACTGATTGCCTTTAGAATAAGAAGATAACTCTCATTCAAAAAAAGTCTTGTCTTTGCTTTTCTATCTATGTTTATCATATGTAACTTGATTGGTTCTGAGCTTTCTCCAAGTATTGTCTTTAATATGCAGCTGTCAATTGGTTTCTGGAGCATGTTTTTTCTTTTGAAGGTGGACTGGGCTTTAAACATCGGAGAGCAAGCACTGGATATATGTGTTGTCTCATTTAATCAGGGAGTTTCTTCTGTTTTTGTGCTTGGTGAGAGAAACTTCTTTTGCCTTAAGGATAATGGGCAAATACGATTCATGAAGAAGCTTGATTACAGTCCGAGTTGCTTCATTCCTTATTGTTCAGGTTTGTAAAAGGAAAGTCAACTTTAGCTTGGTTATTTTACAACTAAGAGTTTGGTTGGTTGTTGGTTGGTTTTTGTTTTTTTTTTTTCATTGAATAAATACGTTTTTTCCGAATAAGCAGGTTGGATGGGGCTTTAAGCAACCTGGTCTAGTGGGAGGTGTCCCAGTCCATGGCAGGAGGAGTTGGGACTGGATGGTCTTGAAGGTCCATTCCAACCCAAGCCATTCTATGATTCTGTGATTTGTAGAAAGTATGTGGATTTTTGAATAAGGCAGGTTTATTTTCAAATGTTAATTAATGGAAAGTGTCATGATTTTTAGAGTGTAAATATTTTCTCATCACTAAATTGAAGTACTTGTCTAGTCTCCAGGCTCTTAAAGCACAAACATGGAACAATGAGAGATTTTTGAAGAATACACTAGTGTTTGAGGGCTTCCTGATATTTACAGATAGTTAAAAAAAAAGTCAAATAAAGTTTACTGCTGTTACTTCATGTGGAAACAACTTGGTTAGATATTTGTTTAGAATTACAAACTCTTAATACCTATTCCTTTTTAATGTTTCAAAAAACTGTCTGATAAATTTTTGACACTATGTCTTATTTTGAACTTAAATATCATTTTAGTCTTTATAAATTTGATCTTGCCAATCTTCACACTTTATACTTTCTGATTTGAATTATACTACAATAAACCCTGTAAATGCATACAAATTTAATTGGTACTCACAAGTTAATGAATGGAAGAAGGGTATAAGTAGCAGATACTTAGCCAGTGTGTATTTTGTGTTATCTGTCCTGGCATGCCAGCATAGCCATTATGAATCTTCGTTCGTCATGTGTGAAATTACCTATCATGACTGGTTAGAGTCTTAAAACATTGTGGCATGTGTTGTGTAATATGCAATTGAAATCGGTATCCATAATAATCATGTATGTTCTTGGTTATTGTCAATGTAACTTTCACAATTTTTGACACTTTATATTACATTAATTTAGAACAAGTAATGGCTTAAAGAGAGAAGTAAAATAGTGTAATTATATAAGCCTCAAAGAGTATTGGCTTTTGAAAAGTCTTTCATCCTAACATTGTTTGTGTATCTTTTAACAGTGCAAGAAGGAACAGTAAACACTTTAATTGGAAACCACAGTAAAATGTTGAATGTTTATCAAGATGTTACACTGAAATGGGCCACTCAACTTCCCCACATTCCTGTATCAGTAAAAGTAGCGAATTTTCAGTAAGTAACGTGTTAAAGTTTACTTTTTTCAGATTAATCTCCAGCTGTGAAATTTGCTTCTAGATACTAACAGACAGTTTTGAGGTATGTAACAAATAAGGTGACTTGCAAAAGGAAAATTCAAAGTGTTTTTTCTTGGTTTTGTAAAATGTTCACTTCATTAATGAGTACACTGTTAATTCTACCGCAGTATTAGAATTGCTGTACAGTTCTTTAGGCTTTCTGGGTTTTTTTGGTCATGGTAGAACCTGGAGTTTCATAGCTCCTGTGCAGTAGCTTCTTTTTTAAAAGAATGAAAAGGGAAGCTGTGCAATCTGGTTGAGATCCTTCCTTGAGACAGGAAAATAAGGAATCTCACTAAAAATCTGTTCTTTATTAAGCATTTAAGAGCATTTGCATTCCAGAGATGATTTCTTGGAAGATATTATTAAACTCCAGTGTTAAACTCTGGGAATTAAGGAACCACTTCAGTTGCCAAGGACTGCACTGCAACAGACCAAAACCTTTTGTAAATGGCACATAAGACAGATCAGAACAAAACTGGTTGGGTGGGGGACTGGGTGAAGTTGTGACATACTGATAACTTGTGCTGCAACTGTCACTGAAACAGGCAAAACACAGAAAGGCTCAGTGTTTTTATTATCCAGTTTAAGCCTGTTTTGTGTGCCCCCAGAGCTGGGGTGGCTGCTGGTTGCCCCTTATGACCACTGGGAATTCAAGAAGAGATTTCTTGTCAGGTTAATCACTTCTGGTCTGATGCAGGCTTGTGGCTGCTGTCCCAACATATGCTGGATTGATAAACACTTGATAAGTCATTAATTTTGCTTCTTATCAAATGAAAATGCAACATCTGACTAGGTGAGGGATGTTTGTGTTTTGTTTGTTACTAGTGGTTACCTAATTTTTAAAAAAATATTTATTACTTATTTTTTTTAGAGTCTCTGGGGAGAGCTAGGCTGGCTTTCATCCAGCAGGTCTTATAAGTGAAATATAATTAACAGTCTCAGTGAGCCAGTTAGTATAACTCAGAAGTTAATTATGCAGGATGTGACAGTACAGCTTTTGAAGTTTGGAAAAAATGTTTGTGTTAGAAAAAAATTGAAAACAGCATAGATTTTTACAACAGCAGCTTGTATTCACATTTTTATATACAGTTACGTGTTTGGAAGCTCATTATATTGAACCATCTGCTTCAATAATGCCTCTAAGAAATTCCTGCAGGTTCTGCCTCTTCTCTGGTAACTTTAAGACTCAGCAGTTTGATCTTAGGGAGAAATTTGAGAGACTAAAATCTGTCCCTTCTCAAACTGCCAGTTAGATTCCGAATTCCCAGAGACCTACTAATGCCATGGTGCGATTTGGGGTTGTGTTCTTTAGCGGGTAGAGAGACAACAATCTAGTTACACAAAGTTCTTTATTCAGGGACTGATAAATGAGGGGGCATCTGTGTGTCTATATCCAATGGCCTGAAAGGCAGGGAGAGATCCAGGGCATACGTGTATCTGAGTGATGCTTCTGTCTGTGTGTTGAAAAAATATGTGGTATGCTTTTACTTTCATCTGGCATTACAGATGAGCTGAACAGCAAAAACTGTAGTAAAGCTTATAAAGATAATAATTTGAATTAAACAGAGCATATTTTTTTGTTTTTAAAAATAATGTGAAATGGGATTTTTTTGGTGAGTCTTTGTGATTATGATTTTCTAGTACTCCACTGAAGAAAGACCTCAGTCCTAGTTGGGGCCTCTGGGCACTACTGTAATATAAATAATATTAAGTACTTTAATAAGCATAGAGTTGTTAATCCGACATTGCTGAGACTGAAGGGCCTTAAATATGATGTACCTCAATTAATTGCTTTTTTCACTTTTATTGCAATAAAACTTGCAAAATAAATGAAGCGTTCTGAAAGTGATTGGCTCTACAAGTCACACATGTTCATCTGTATTCCTCCTTGGCATGATGTCTGTTACTTCTAATGTATGACTCTGGCTTGCTGGATAAGAAAAGCATTATTTGAACCTATTTTATGTAAATCTTTTGGGGCAGGGGTAGTGATTGCCTCACAAAAGCAGTCATATACATTATTCTATAATCTTGGCAGTCTACTTTTAAGATCAACTGACAAATACTTTAGAGAATTCCAGCTAACCAACTTGTGAATCTAGTTTGTGTCACTCCTTATTCTTTATGAATTGATTTTCCCTCCAAAAATAATGTCAAATACAGTATTTCCCTATTTCAATAGCAGTAGATAAATAAGGATAATAATATAATACAACATTCGGGATTAAATTCCAGCATAAACTGCACTTTTTCAGAAACATGCAAGGAAAAATGGAATCAACTATAAGTGGTTACTTCTGAACTCTAAAAGTTACATATTTTTAAGCTGTTGAGCCACACTTTTTTGGCTTTCATTGAAACCATAATGTTCTCTGTGAGGAAATAAAAAAATTCCTGTAAGAACTTGTGATCAGAAACTTGAAATACAGGCAAAATTTTGAGTGTTTATCTTATTCGGGGTTTAACCTGAATATCTCTTTAATCACAAAACCAGAAGTTCAGTTCTAATAATTGTTATAGAAGTTTGTCCCTTATTTTGTTGGAAGTTTTATATTCTGTTTTTTGGTATATTAGTTACAGTTTCTGACATACTTTTAATGTCAAGAGGACTCCTACATGCTTAACACTGCCTGGATTGCTTCAGAAGTATAACAATTCATTTAAACTGCTTAGGTCTCAGTATCAGCACAAATTTATCTTCCCATGGATAAGCTTGCTTAAACAGTTATATTTTTGCATGCCCTCTCTTGTTATCTTTTAAGTTATGGCTGTGCAAAAGCATTCTCTCTGAAGCTGAAACTCTTGAAGAAAATGGTTTAGGTGTTCTGCCTGAATTGATTAAAAAAACCCTCAAGCAACCTCCCCAAAACCACAAACAGCCTCACCCCAAATCCTTTCTAGAGTGGTTTGATGAGAAACTATCCATATGCTGCAGCTGAAGCAGCTGAAACCTGGGAATTTACACAACGGAATTACAAGAATTAATACTCTGCTCAAAATTTCAGTGTTGAAATGGTAGTTGTGAGCAGCAGTATTTGTTTGATATCCATCATAATTATATAAATATCTTCTTAGCATTGACTTCAAAGTCCATTCCCTTTTTTCTTGCTCTTTAGATTACATTTTTCTGTTTTGTCAAAGAAACAGAAAAACCGTTTTCTGAGACCTTCTTTGTACCTCCACATCTCATTTGCAAACGAAGTTTCATGAGCAGTATCTCTTTTGCCTATAGATTATAAATTCTGTGAATTTGTCACTGTTTGATGCTTCTTGAGACATGTTAGATTTCTCTTCCTCTCTTTCTGTCTCCCTCTGAATCCCCTCCTCATAATTCAGGTAATTGTGTGGGGCGCAAACTCATAGGATGACACAATTCCTATTAGATAAAGGCCCTCAAATGAAAGTCGTTTTTTTCCTATAGGCATGGATTTTAGCCTGTAAAGGCAAGTGACTTAATGCTCCCTTACCAAAAAGGTGGTTTATATTTGTTGGAATCATCTGAAATAACTTGTTCATTAAGCAGCAGAAAGGCACTTTTTACAAGCTTATCACAAGTCATATTTGTTTTTCTGTGACTGAATTTTCCTGTCTCCATATGTTTGACCATAAAAGGTCCTTGGAGGAGACTGAAATATTTTGAAAACTATTTTTCTATTTACTTGACACTAACTCACTTGGCAAAGCTGTTGCTAAGCATCTTTTAATGGCTGATTGATTGCACTAAGTATTACTCCCTTCTGGTTGTCCTGAAAGTAGAACACCACATTAAGATGCATTCAGCATGAAGCAAAAGAGCTTGTGTTGCTAGCCTTTGGGATATTTCTGTCACAATATGAAATGCCAGTGTGTGTTGAGTGAAAACACATAGGTGGAGTATTATAGCTTGGATCTAGTTCTGGGAAGGGGGTTTCTGTTTTGGACACTTCCAAGCTACAAACCTGTTTTTGTGATAGGAAAGCATGAAACTTTAAAGGGAATTTTTTATTTCTGAATGTTTTGAAAGTCTGTGAATGCTAAAAGGTAGCCTGACTTTTTTTATTTTGAAGTGAAACAGTCTGCACACTTCCTCAAATACTTCTTTTTTCCAAGTCAATGTTTCATGATGTCTCTAAATTTGATTCTTTGTGCTTTTGACTGTCCACCAAGAAATTAAGTCTAGTGGTATCTATATGGCAAAAAAATGTTGGAAGTAGGCACAGTTTTAACAGGAAGCCAACCTCAGGGTTGGCCCTATTGTACTGAGGACTCCTACTACTTTACGCACCAGTTTATCACTGAACTTAATGTTTTAATGAAGGATGTTTTCCCCTTCAGCCACACTGGAATTTGATTAGTAATACCCAAACCAAAAAACTTCAGAGCCATCTGTAGTGCTTGTCTATATGTAAATGAATGCTTTGCATATTAAACGCCTCTTGTCTTCAGGAGCTACACCTGGGAATTAGAATATTGTAAACTTTTTTTTTCTTTTTGAGTATTTATGTGTATCACTGTATCTGTGAGCAGAAGGACTGTTCTTCATGGAAGAAAGATTCTTGAAGCAAATAACCCGCAAAATGATGCATATGCCTTGTAAAATGTGAAGTTACTTTTATTACAAGGGGTTGACAGGTATGGACAAGTTGGTGAAAGTAGCTAAAATATTTGCTTTTGCTTTCATTTACTTGACAGGTAAATATCATTTTACTTGGTAATGGAACAGCATGTTCTCTGAAGAGGAAATACAGAGAAGTCTGGAAGGCTTTTTGCGCAGAAGTAATTTATTAGCTTTAAGAATAAGAATTTCTATGTTTCTTAAAATATTAAATTTCCAGGACTAAACATTTTAGCTTGAGTTAAGCTACTAAATAGATTTTCATTATTGGAGAAGGGGAAAAATTAATTTCTTTTTAAAACAAAAGCAAGTGTTGAAAATACAGGAAATAAAGTAGACCTTATATGTTCTAGATGACAAGCAGGAGTACTTAGTAAGCTTTATCCACACTTCAACTCTTTATGAACTTTGAGTCTGCCTAGTCTGCCTAGCTTCATATTGAGGAATGATCCCATAAATATACCACAGGGTTTCGCATCTTCACCACTGATTTTGTTTTGCTCAGTTTGCAATCAAAAAGCGATTTCTTTCTGTGAATTGCTAGCCCTACAATGAACTGTGGTATTTGAAATCTACTGAGGTAATTTTTTGTTGTTGCGCCTCCAAGTATGATCGCTGCAGTCTTGACGATCAGACTCATGCCTGAGCTCCTGACACAAATGTATGAACACCCCATTATGACTGGGTCACATATTTATCAGCTGTGAAAACCAGCTGTATTAACCACAAGCTATTGGTGTTCCTGTTTTGACTCATGCTGTTACATATTTGATTAATAATTTATTGATTAATAAAATAATGATTTCCTTATTTAGATGACACTTCTTTTCTTTCTTACATTTTTTTCTGGTACAGACGTGTAACATGAGGAGTAGTGTAAAAAAAATATGTACAATTTTGTTTGGTTATCTACTAATTTCCATCCTATTTTGCTTAAAGATACATAGTGGTTTTTTGCTACATGTCTAACTTTTCTGTTTTGCCATATACTACTGCAGGCTTGTACCATTCATTGTTTATAACCAGAGATGACTACTTAAAGATACTTGCAGATTAAAGTGAGAAGGTTTTCTGACTTGACAATCCAATGTGCCACCTTTAAACTCTCAGTGTTATTGTTGGCCTGGGCTGTTTGAGGCCCGTATGAACAACAATGAATGCCTGGAGAAAAATTCCCAATGCTTTAACCCTGGGTTAAAGAATATATGAGGAAGGATTGTGTGGCTGCATTTCAGGATTGCCACTTTCTGTTTTGAAGGGGAACACACTAGTGAAAAAAGTCAGAGCGTAGTGCCCATGGCTCCGGGGTTGTGGGTTTGATCTCTGTGTGGGCGTTCGCTTGGGAGTTGGACTAGATGATCCTTGTGGGTCCCTTCCTACTCGGAATATGCTGTGATCCTGAGACATTTATTATGTGTATTACATTTAAAACCAATCCACTTTTTACCCTGACACCAAGCAATAGAAAATTTTACAGTTACTGGAGTGGAGAGAATATTTTTTTTTCCGTTTTGAAAAATGTTTAATACAATACTTCCTTTGGATTTTCTCATTTATTAATATTTAAGAATATTAGAATGATTGGTAAGAAATGTTTGACTTGTATACTTACTGGTCTAACAATGTATAAAGTCCCTGCAGAGTGTCGTTCGCTGGCTTCATAGAACCAAGACCTGTGTGTGTGAGTAATAGCTTGTGCCTGACATGGTTAACGTGCTTATAGCTTCAAGACACTTTATCCAAATAAATTTCTATGTAAAGTTTCTGATTCAGCAACCTGTCTCCATAAAGAAGAGAACATAAGTTAGGGTTTAAATTCTTTGTTATGACACAGAGTAATTCTCATATTTGAACTCCCATGTAGTCCAACACACTGATCAGTTTAATTTAAATGCAGTATGTGAATCCAAAGGTTGGAATTCTGAATTCTGTTGTGTAGCCATTGATTGAAAAATATTAAGTTTTAGCTTCCAGTATTTTTTAAAGAATATTAAAATCTGCGATCTCTTAGCGAGTGAGAAAATATTGGCTTTGTCCAAATATGAACTTGAAATTAAAACTTGTTTCTGGCCCATAAGTGTAGTATGTTGGGTGGTTGGATGAACGTACTTTGTGTAGCTGGGCTCTCCAAGCAGTAGAAAGGCAACAGGAACTGAATTTAACTGGAAAAATATGAAGAATTAAGTATATAAGGTGTAAAAGTGCAGTCACATATAGGTTAATAGTGGGTAGAGTCAAAATAAAACTCCTTTCATTGAATTTTTTAGCTGTCCAAATGCTTGAAAATACTTTGTTCTTCATTCCAGCCCATCTGTTATTCCTTATTATAGCTGACATCACCACAGCTACCACAACTGTTAAAGGATCGCCATATAAAAATGGCAAAACTTAAATATAAAACCACCAAATCTTAGCACTTATTACATAGTTTTATGGAAAGAAAACTGCAGGAATCAAACTTTATAGTTTGTTGAAAGATTTTCCCTTTCTGTATAGTAGTACTGTAATAGAAGCAATGCCAGTTCTGACGTACAGTATGAACTGTTCAATTTTATACATGTATATATATAAATTTTTATTTGAGTGTTCTGTAAGAATGTTGCCTGATCTGAGAAGTTAAATGCAGAGAATTCTAGAATCTTTCTGGTTAAACGTAATTACGTTTTAAAGAAAAATAAAGGATGCATTCCTTTTTCTTTGCTTATTTGTCAGGAGATGGCAGAACAAAATACTATCCTTCTGAAAGCTTTTTTTAAGAGATAAATTTGCGTGTCTTTGCCACAAAATATGAATGCAATTGTATTTCTTTTGCCTTAGTAGGATCCTGATCCTGCAGAAGACAAAGATGTGCCAAATACTGTGTCCAGCATGCACTGTGATTCATGACTGGGCTCTCTAGAAAGCTCACTTCAAATGACATAGACTGGATGATATTAAGCACATGCCCATACTGCCAGTTCTCCTAACTTATTGCATGTCACTTGTTTGCTTTTTCAAAAAGCCTACTTTTTATAGTCATGTGGTTTTGTAAAGGTTTCAACTTTCTTTAGAATAACACTTAATATATTCCTACCTTCATGGTTCTAGAGAAAGCTTTAAAAATGGAAATTCTCAAGAGCAAGAAGGCAAGTAACTCTTGCAAGTAACCTTGCAAGTGCCTCTAGTATTCAAAACAAGACCTTTGCTTTTAAACAAATAGCTTGGGGTTCTTTGGCTAACCCACCATTTCTCTGTGGTAGTTCATGCTGTGATGGGAGAATTTAAATGTGTCAGATTCTGAATTCACAGTTTTGTTGTTGGTTATTGATTAATTTGTATTGTGACACTTGGAAGTGCTGAACATCTTGTTTCAAAAGCAGTTTTATGAAGAGTCTCAGGACGTTGATTTTGAAGGTCTTGATTATTATGCTATTAACATGAAAGACATTTTTTTCTCACAAGGACCAGGACATGGGACATTTATGCTGAGCTATGGAGCCAAGAGCCATTGTATCAGTGCAAGGTGCTAGAGATGCCTTGAAATAGCAGTTTTGCTCTTTGCAAGACAGGGTGAGAGGACAGTGATAAGTATTGTTAAAAGGAGTAGCATATATACTTTTTCCTTACGAAATACTGGTGAATTTTGAAGCTTGCAGGCAACTGTGAGGAGAAAGAGATGTAAACTGATTTGAACTGAGTGTTTTAAAAGTTATGTAATTCTTCAAACCTTTCAGAATAGATCTGTGGTGAAGACACATAGAGGGTATTGCTGTTAACCTCTTTGTTATCTGCATGTAGTCTGGGTTTCCCTGTGTACTGTCTAATACTATCTTGCAGAAAGCCAGCAGTTAAGAATAAGCTTATTTAAAACAATAAACTTACTAGAGTGTAGATTTTTTTAGTATAGCACCTTACATCTCTTTATGTGGGAAGCAGAGTTGCTGGGGGCCCTTTCCGGCCTACCTGAAGTGACATGGGCTCTAACCACTATCTTGAAATGGGAGAAGAGAAGGTTTAGATGAAGGATAAACTTGTGATGACCTCCATATCTTATATTCACAATGCTGTATCTGTTAGGGTAGCCTTTGAGCCTTTGGAAACTGCTGTATACCTGTCTGCCAGTGATGGAACTTGGCCTTGGGACAGACTTTAGACTTCAGTTGACGGAAGTGCAAATGGAGAAATATTTATTCAGGCTTAAGAGTGAATAAATCATGGAAATGTTTTACGTGTGTCACAGTTGGTCTTATTTTCTTTCTTGTTGCTAACACTGGTACTGTCACAAAGGACATTGCAATGTAATTTCTCGTTTCTCATTATTCACACCTCTGACATAGAGGCTGCACTCTTATTTAAAGCAGTCATACTTCCTTATCAGTCCTCACGTTCATTTTCAATTCAGATAATGCCACTAAGTGTCTTAGATGTGGAACTGTGATTATAAGAAATGCCATGTGGAAGTTAAGAACTTTTCTTGAATAGGTTATACTTCATTGTGCTTTACAGTTTTGCTTAGAGCAAGGTCATATATTTCTGGAGGCCTGTGGAGATTCTGGTTTTATTCTACTTTGTGAGAAATACTAATTTTAATTTAATGCTTCATTTTGTATAGCTGGCTAATTTAATTTCTAAATAAAACTTTCAGTGGGCTCTTGAAATAGTAAATGATTTTGATTTTATATTGTAAGGAACAAGAAACTGGATTTGTTAAACCTTCACATATAAGTTCATTTTGTATGTAACTTGTAGCATGAGCTTAAATTGCATGTCTAGCCTGCTTGTATTGGTGTGTGTGCATTCCTGCCTAGAAGGAGCCAGGTTATGTTGTGTACTTATGTCTGTCCCACTTCAGGCATTGTTACATCTTAACTTCTTGTTAAGATTTCGCCATGTTTAAACTGTTAAGCAATTGTCCTAACGCCCCACACCTGCTTCATTTAACGGGACGTCGCCATCAGGGCTCAGCTGTGTGGGAGCTCTGCTGCCTGGCTTACCCTCCCAGGCTGCCTTGGGCTGCCCCGCAGATGGCAGTAGTGGTCCGACAGAGGAGACACCCGGCCAAAGCTTTTGTGAGCAATGTTTGTTTTTAACTTAGCGGTAAAAGTAAAAACAATTAGTTTCCTTTTGTTATTAGCTTTTTGTTTTGTTTGGTGGAAGGTGCTCTTTTTGTTTTACTTGGTTGCTATATGTCATCTGGCCTTTTAGGCAAAGAATCTCTTTTTTAAGGATTCTACATAAGGGGAGGCACCCAAGCTAAAGACTTGTCTGAGTTTGTCCTGCAGTAAGGTGTTAACTAGTATGTTGTTTTGCTGAGTGATGCCACCATGTAATGTTGCTGCTGAAGGGGTCTTCACTCAGAAGTAGAGAACAAAAGTACCTGAAATGCAGAGAATTCTTCAGCCATTTAAAATGGCAACACTCCAGCCAAATTCGAGTTTTATTCAGTTCCAAGTCTCTGCATTTCAGTGTATAGGTGATAAATGATGTTCTGTTGTAGTTGTAGCTTCTGTTTTTTAAGATGCTTTTCCACTGTTTAGCAAGCTGCAATTGTGTTTCATTTTCCTCTTCTTACATGTATGTATTTAATATTTTTTAAACTAGATTTGTGTCTGGTATTCTGTTAAGATTTAGCAATCCTAAGGTATCACAGGAATGGGAAAGATGAAGAATGCTTTTCTGTAAAGCAACAGCACAAATTATTTACCCTGTAATGACATACAGTATAATTATGTGCTGTTGAACGTTTATATTTAAGTACAATATTTCTGTTATATGTTTGCGTGCCTCCTGCTGTGTGTGTAAAGAATATTCAATGCATAGTATGTATATACTTTTGGGGAACAATTAGATTATCTGTTTTGATGTGCAATAGCAGAATGGGCAAGGCTTACAAATCATTGCTTCTGCTGAAAGTTGAAGCCTTTCAAAGGAGCTCGAAGGTGCTTCACAGATACAGAGAATCAATTACAAATCAATAGTAGCTGGCATTGAGTCACACTGGATGTGCTTTGAATATTCAGCTGTGGGTGTATTTTAGCTTTTGGTTTGTGTGTTTGATAAGAGTAAGATGGGCTTTGTACTTTTACTCTCACTAGTTCATGTTAGAATATTCTTACTGTTTATCACTCCTAATCTGATCTTCCTGTGGCATTTTATGAAATATTTTGCACAGTTACAGCTTAAAATGACATTGAAATGGAACCTAGAATGGCTTGGGTTTTTGAAAAGCCTAAACTAAAAAGTACTGTTGAGATATGGTCTTGCATCTAATTGCCTTAAAGAATGATAAAAAGAGACAAAAGGATTCAAAGTGACTGAGCATGATGATGCAATTACTTTCCTAGTTTAGTAGTTTTAAAATAATACATTATTGATAAGGAACAGAAAGTAGTATTTCAGGGATTCTTACTTTCTAAAATGGTTGGTATGAGTAATATCCATTAAGACTATTTCTGAAATTGAAGTTTCATGAGCTATTATAAATATAAATAATTAAAGCTGTAAATATTTTCAATAACTAACTTGGCCTAAGAGTTGTCCAAGGCTTCGCTTGTGTCATTCAAGTAGAATTCAGAATTACAGATTCTAAGTCAATTGTTTGAGCCGTCGGTTTGGCATTATATAACTGGAAACATGCAAAGCATTTTGATTTCTTCAAGAATTATGTTGTGACCAATTTGTTTAGTTAAGAGGAGACCTACTAAAAACATATGTAATTATTATTACCCAGAATCCAATAAAAAATTTTTACAAATTATTACCATGTGTCTGTAGGAGCTGCTTTGTACTGTAAAATTATTTTAGATATCAGAATAATTTGCTTTATACTTTGATTCCTCACGATTAAAGTGTCCCCTTAGATTTGCTATTTCTTTGACTATTGTGTCATACATAGTAAAAAAACATAGTTTACAATAAAAGAAATTTAACAAGTAATTGAAATTCCAGATTGTGTACAAAATGTGCCAAATGAAGTAATGGTATTTGCAGGGATATTGTGTGAGTGCAGTAGCTGGGGGGAAACTACTATAAAACTGCTAAATATGCTTCCCCTCCTCCTGCTCTTTAACCACTGTTATAAAAGACTGAGAAAATAAAACAAGCTTGAATATTGACAAACATTCCAACACAGAAATTAATATATTATAAAAAATGCTGTAACAGGTTACCCATATTTTTCTTAATTGTTTCTATTGAAGTGTAAATTAATAGATGGCTTTTAACAAGGGAAAGACTATTGAAAAAAAGGCTTTTTTCTATTTCTGTATGTGTCATGTTGAACAGTCTTTTTGGGACCCAGCAGAAGAGTAAGTGAAGCAGAGGAAAAGTTTCCTTTGCAGTACTAATTTCTTAAACCAATGCTTTTGTTTCTGAGATAGTGCAGACTTCAAGGATGTCATGACTAACAGGGAAGTTGGTTGAAATGAGTTTATTTTAAGCTGGAGTTTCTGAATGTGCATTTTGTAATGTTGACATAAACTCAGAAGTTAAGCAAAGCATAATTTACATATTTAAGCCACCTTATTGATTTAAGTCTACCTCATTTGATAGACTGATTGCTGCAGGTGACTGCCAGCTTGAAGGTACATAGGAAGGCCTGTATTTACAAACCACTTTTCAATGTATTACACTTCAGTAGTATATCATCAAAGATTTATTGCTAACAGTGTAGCTATATTTCTTCATGCCCTTTTTATGTATGCTCAGATGTCCTCATGGATCTTTCCTTATTAGATTAACAGATACAAAACCTCAAGAAATAAATTTTAAGATGGTCCAAAGCCATTGCTGGAGAATTTTAGAAATTGTCTTGTTTTCAGATGTCAGTTTTATTTCTCCAGTTGTGGAACAAGCTCATGATATAGTTTTTCTTGTTGTCCCATTTTTTTTAAGGAGAGAAATAGAAAGGTTTTTGTTTGCTCTAACTTAAAGTGTGGGGCAGTGTATTTGGTAGTGTGGTATTATCTGCCTTAACAATATCCAATTTTTAAAGACTTTGCTGCACTCATGACCAGTATGGCAAAGCTCCTTGCAAACATTTGGCAGACATTAACAAAGTCTTACACATTAGATTTTATTTACATACTTTACCAAGACTGTGTTGTGGTTCAGGTATTCGCAATAGTCTGTCTCTTAGTGTTCATGTACAGAATTCAGGGTTAGCCCATTGTATTTGGTTCACGTGCCATCCAGAGTTTTATAAATACTGCACGTGTGTGTTGTACAGAGGTTTTTGAATATAAAACTAGGATAAGCAGTTCTGCCTGTTGTAGTTTTAGCAACAGCCCCAGTTCTAAGGAAGCCAGCTATAGTTGTATTTCAAGTAGCCATCCAAACTAGGACTCATGTTTAGTTCCAGTTCCTCTTGAGTGTTTACCGTTTGTCAGAAGGATTGGGGCTTGCATCCCAAAGGGGCTTACAGATTGCAAATGAGCCATGGCATTCACAGGATGGCTGCTAACACAAGTACTAGGTATGTAAGTCGTAAGTCGAAAACCTTAAGTCTTCTACTTTCTTTTCCTAAAGTATTTGTTGGGGGAGTCTTGGCATCTCCAACCTTGTAATGGTCCCAAAGGCAGCTTCCTAATGCAGTTTTTGTAGGGAATGCTAACACACATTCAAAATGTCAGTGGTAGCTGGAAGCTTTTCTGTGGCAGCAAGTAGTCCCAAAAGAGATTGTTTCTGTTTAAGATGAGCTTATATAGTAGATAAGGAGATATATTGGGTTTTTCTGTCGCTGGGTTTCTGGTAGTGGGGGGGCCTATGGGGGAGGCTTTTTCTAGAAGTTGCTGGAAACCTCCCTCACAGCTGGCAGAGCCAATGCCAGTAAGCTCCTGGCTGGACCTGCTGCTGGCCAAGGCCAGGCCAATCAGGAGTAATGGAGATGTCTCTGTGATAACATATTTAAAAAGGAAAAAATTGTAGGGGGAGAGACAATTATGTCCGCCAGAGAAGAGCAGTGAGAAGATGTAGCAGCAAATGCAGGCACCAAGGCCAGAGCTGAAGGAGGTGTTCCAGACATCTCCCTGAAGCCCAAGGTGAGGACCATGGTGAAGCAGGCTGTCCCCCTGCAGCCCAGGGAATGTAGAGAATACAGGGATGCAGAAGATCCACCTCTAGCCCATGGAGAGGGCAGCCCACACTGGAGCAGGTGGATGCTGGAGGGAGGCTGCAGCCCCCTGGAGCCCACATTGGAGCAGAGTCCCAGGAGAGACGTGTGACTTGTGGAGAGGAGAGTCCACCCTGGAGCAGAGCTTCTCCTGGTAGGATCTTTGTGCTTCGGGATGGGACCACACTGGAGCTGTCAGTGCTGAAGGACTCCACCCTGTGGAGTGACCCACGGGCAGCAGTGTTCGGAAGATCTGCTGCCCCTGGGATGAACTCACACTGGAGAGGGTCGTTAAGGACTTTCTGCTGTGGGAGGGACCACATAGAATGCAGGGAAGAATGGCCTCCTCCCCTGAGCAGTGGCAGAGAACAACTGCTTGGTTCCCTCTACATATGTCCCGTTCTGCCCCGTGGAGAAATGTCAAAAGTGGTATCTGTTGTAAGAGACAAAGGGGTGGGGGGCAATAGTGCCTTGAAGGTCTATTGTACTTCTCACTTTAAGCTCTGATCTTGTTAGAAATAAATTCTTTATATCATGACCTTCGAGTTTGTTTTGCCTGTAAGATGTTTTTAATTGTCCTTATCTCTGCCATAGCAAAACCCTTCAGCTTTTTTCTCACTCTCCCCTGTTTGTATGCAGGGGGGGAGTGAGAGAGTGACTTTTGGTGAGTCTCTGACATCCAGCCAGGGTCAAACCACTACAGGGGAAGAGTGTGTGGAGCCCTTTTAGGTGCCTTCTGTTCCAGAAGGGAGTTCAGAGTTGCATGTTTCACGTTCAGCGCAGGGATAACTGGGGATGCCTGTTGTCCCGAAAAAGTTCACAGCCAGTTTCCTTACATGGATAGTTCAAGAAGGAGATTTATTTCTTTCACTAGGTAAAAATTACTTTCTGTTGAAAGAGAGAACTCAAATTTATCTGTGGAAACTACTTAATTGTAGAGTGCCCAGTGGGGCACTTTTTTCCTCTTTGTAGTTTTAATGTAACTGTACAGAGTTCAGATGATCTCAGTTGTAGCAGTTTTTCCAGATTATTTGGTTGCAGTTGTGAAGCCACCACTGATATTGGGACTTTGGCATGCTGTAAATAGGCATTTGGGCAGTCCAATTAGACCATCAGTTATCAGAATTAATCTGTGACACCTATTTGTTTTCTTAATTACTATTACCATGGGAAATTCTGGAATGAATGCTACAAGACAGCATAGGAAACCAGAGAGATTTCTATTTCTTTTATATATCTACCTAGGTTTTATTTTATATACAGTCAGCCCTCTTGCACTTTGCACCCCCCGTATTGCAGCTTCAGATCTTAGCAATGTGATTTTTTTAGTGATGGAGACCTCTTTTCGCAACTGCACATGCACGACCTGCGCGGGCGGCGGTGGCGGCATTCAATGCAGAAGTAGGGCTTTGCGGTGCCCGATTAAGGCCGTGGGTCCGCGATATAGGAGACCTGACCGTATATATTTGTACTAGAGGAGGCTCTTGGAAATTAACAGTGTCAGTTAAAAGAATTTTTTTATTCTGTATGAATCACAGCTTGAACACTTAGATAAATGTGGTATTTTACAAGAGTTTAATTAGTGGCATAGTGAATTAGGCTTTCTTATCCAAATCACTTTTTATATCTAAGATTTAAATTTGATCTATCTTTGCTTTATATGGCACAGAGGCAGTATCTGCTATACAATACTCTAAGAATGGAATAAGAGCAAATTACTGGCATGAATATATTACCTCATGATTATGAAAATGAATACAGGCTTTTAATTTAATTAAGACTAAGCATTTTAAAAAATAATATTATAGATAGCTTTCTCCTAACTTTTGCTGTTAACATCTATGCTAGTTTTTTTTTTACTGTTCAGTTCTTCTGCTTAATAATAACCTTCAACTTAAGCAAAATATTGGCAGTACTCCCTGTTGTCTCATACTTTGTTAAATACTTTCCTAGATCTTGCATTTGCACTGTACATATCAGATAAACAATATGAGTGAGATTTTTGTAGGAGTGATGAAGTATTGTTCCCTTGGGAGAAAAGAGACTATAGTGTAGCTAATAAAACACTCTTTTGTATGGATTCAGAGGAGTGTAAGGGGAACGTTCTGGATCCGTGTGGTTTCCTTTCTGAAGGATACTACAGGGAACAGCCAGCCAGAGTTGGAAGCCAGCACAGTAGCTGCAGTAGCAGCCAAACAATTGGTTATGAGAGCTATTGGTACCATCAAAGCCCTACTGCTGTCTTCACTGTGAGCATCTTCTGTCCATTTGTGATTTCTTCTAACGCATCCTTTCCCTTCCCTTCCTTTACTTAGTATTCCATTCAGCAAATTCCTTTTCCTGCATAACCACCTAAATATCCAGTCTTCAAAAAATTTAACTAGCAATTTATGTTAAAACTGTCTATTCAGCTTGTTTGTTCTGATCCTCACTGTTACCTCTCCTGGTTACGCAGATTCTGAGATGACAGATTCACAGATTGAGATGTTTTAGCCATTTATCTAACATAAGTTTGTTCTTGGGTGTGATTGCAGTAAGTGAGAGTAATATTAATGAACACATCTGAATTGAAGAAAAAATGCTGTTATTTTATTTTGGTCAAAGGATGTCACTAAAACCAAGAAGTTCTAGTGTATTTGAAGATGGCACAGTAGAAGCAGCAGATTTTCAATGCTGCTGCTTCTGTCATTCTTCCTAATTTCTTAGTGATCCTTATTTTTTTTTTTTTTTGTGCAGAGACTTGAAGGGTGTTATAGTCACTCTGAGTGATGATGGGCATCTTCAGTGTTCATACCTTGGAACTGATCCTTCACTCTTCCAAGCTCCTAAGGTTGATTCTAGGGAAATAAACTATGAAGAAATGAATGCTGAAATGAAAGAGCTTCAGAAAATCATCAGGGAGGCCACAAAAACACAAGGTATACTTTTTCCTTTCTGCATTTTTATGTATTTTTATCCACATTACTTTCGTTCAAACACTTTAAATTTTTTTTTTTTATATTCAGACTTGCTGTAGGAAATTTAATATCCAATAGTGTTGAGCTTTTAATAAAAAGGTGTACAGGCAAAATCCTATACTTTAAGGCCCTTGGATGTAGGGTTATTCTTTGTATTTTCATAATGCCTGTTGGAATTTTCAAGATATTTCTATCAGATAATTACCACTAGTGCAAGGGTTCAGAGAAAAAAACCCTGACAGTGCACGTATTATCCAAAGGCAAGAACACTTGAGTTTCAACAGTCTGATATACTTGGGCGTCAGAGAGCAAAGGTATTGCCAAATTCTGTTTTATTATTACAAATGGTTTCTTAAGTCATGAAATTAACAAAGAATGGCTTTTGCTAAAGCAACTTTTCTGTTTCTATAATGTATTTCAAAAGCGTATGTGAAGAACGTAGTGAGATACATCAATACCCAAATCATCATGATGAATTTTGGAATTGACATATCTTGATAGTAACTTGCATTTTTTTTTTTTTTTGAAGTAAAGCCACATAATTTCTACAGAGCTTCAATGCTTGTGTTTTCATAACTGAGTGAATTGGATGCATGTGATTTTACTATGGAAAAATCTTAGAAAATAGAACGAATTGAAATCTTATCCTGATGATAGTTACCATGTTCTTAAAGTGCATTAAAGAACTAGTCATGGCTTTCTCTGTGAAAAAGAGTAAAAAAGCTCACAGCTGAAATTTCTAAAAAATAAGGAATTAATCTGCAGTCACAAGTTAGATTGTACAACTCAAAGATTTCTTTATTTTGTAATTATATATAACTTCATCTATTAATGTGATAGACTAATACCAAGGGTTTAATTTTCCAAATCCAGAAATGTGTTATATAAGCATATAGATGTAGAAATATTCCACTGATTTTTACCACAGCTCTTTATAAGTGTCTGACGATTTTGTCTGGCTGTCATAACCAAAGGAAAGAAAAGCGTGATGGAAGGAAGAAATCTATTTGACGTTAATCAGCTTCTGCTTGTTTGTTTTAACATATCATATGGAAGATTGAGAGAGAGAAAGGAACTTTTAAAATGTTTAAATTTTTAAATCTTGTAATAACTGTCACACTATGGTTGACAATTTTTCTATGAATATTGGTCTTTTCACCATTCTCTCTTCCTTGTTAATTTACTTCCTCAGTATCTCTAATCTGATCTGAGTGGTCTTTTCAGATGAGTTTTTATCAATTTTTTTGTTGCGGTGAGATGCTCTAATGATATATTTGACGTTAACTGGATGTAAAACTTGAGAGAACCTTTGTTTTCCAACAAACATTTTTACCTAAGAAGAATGCCAGTCAGTTTTGGATGTTTTATCTTTTTTGGATTTTGGCTTTTTTGTTAAAACTTTACCTTGAACCTAGGTTGCCTTTAAGTTACTCCTGAACATGATCTTTAAAAGGAGCCATTAATTTCTTTGCCTTTTGAATTCATGCTCGTACAGTAAGAGCTTTTGTTGTTTTGAAAATATCTACCCTTATATGGAAATAATTTTTCTTTGTATCATTTTGACTTTCAAACATGGAAGGTATTTAGAATTAGGTCATCGTATTAAAAAAACTCTAAGAGTAGTTATTTCCATAAATGTCTTGTATTTCTGTCCAGTGCTGACCATTAAACTGTTGAACTTAAGCTGTTTTATACATTTTGAAGAACAAGGATTTACATTATAAACTGATGAAATATTTTAAAATCTTAACTGTTATACTAACTTAAATCTAATGTTGCTTGCATCAGACTGGATGACATAAGTGATTAAACAGACGTGTTGTGGCTCAGTTTAAAAGCAGCAAAGAACTGATACTTATATGAAACTTAGCGATCTCTGTCCTACTTCTAGTAGGAAAATAACTGTGTAACAGAAGTTGCATCCATAGTTTGCTTGAAGAGGCAACTTGAAGAGAAATGATTAAGAAGGGATAGAAAAAGAATGGATTGGACTGAGCTATGTGTAATTGGGAGAACTGGTTTATGATTGTGGCATTATGAAACAGACCTAAACTTCTTTTGTATGTGGTATTGGAGAAACATGTTTTGGTTTTCCTTTTCTTCCTTGTGGTAAAGTGAGGCATTGTTCTCTCTGCATGAGAAAATGAAAATTTATTTTCTGTCTTCATGAAAGTCTTTGATCTTCTTATTAGAAAGAGATAATGTGCTGTCTATTAGTTCTGTGTCATTTTCAGGACCCTGAGTGTAATAAAATTGTTTCAGCTTTCTGGGTGTGCTCATGCTCTCAATTATTCAAGTATGTAGTATGTTAACTTCCCTTTTACATCAAGTATTTACTGGTTGTTTCTTTATAAACTATACATTTACTGTTCAGATTTTTCAGTTTCTAATACGTTTAATCTTAAAAAGTAGAAGTTCTTTTCAGAAACATGCAGGTACCCTAGACCTGGGCAAATTGGTTCTTAAGAAGTGGGTATGTAATTACTCATGGTATTTAGACTTTTAATTAGTACAACTTTATTTTACATGTATGAATCTGCATAAGGTTTTATATCACGGGTATGAATAATTTCATAGCATTCCTTGTATGTTGATGAATCTGGAAAACATCTGTTAATATTGTAACTAAGTCCCATACAGTGTTCTATACATGGAACTTCCATATACCTTCTCATGCAGAGGAACTGCATAAGGGTTGACTATTAGACACAGAATCTTTCTTTGTCTACTGTATTCATTATCAAGTTATTTAGATGAAAATGCTGTGAGATGTGTGGCGTGTCTTTTTGGAGGTAGTTCTTTATTATAGGAATATTAGCATATTCACATGAGGCAAAAGGTTTAAAAATATGTATCTTACAACCTCTGAAGATAATGGATCTTAGCTGTAAAATCTTGTTATAGAATGCATCTAAATCCTCTCTCATACATGGATTAGAAACCCACCCAGAATGAGATCCATGTTTAGGTTGTCTGCAGAAATCTAATAAAATTTGGAAGCTTCTTTGAAAATTTCAATAATTGTATGCATTGCTATTTTTTCTTTGCACTAGTAGGTGTAGCCATGTAAATTTGAAAGTTGATGCTCTTGAAATCGTATTATTTTTAGAAATGTAGCTGCATGTTTGTTAAAGAAGAGCTGATTTTCTTTTTCTTTCAGATATTTTGCCTGAATCTGAAAAACAGAGAGATCTAACTGTCACGGCAGAAGTTTCACCTGTTTTGGATGCAGAATCTGTACGTACCTATATAAAAAGGAAATTACTCCGCTAATATTGGTTTTACACATGAGTAAATGATGATTGATCATATACAGTGATTAGTCTGTACAGTCATACCTCCATATTCGCGACTTACGGGTCTCCTGGGGGTCCTGTGAATCATCTGCTCTGTGAATACTATTTGTGGGTTAAAAAAAGGGTGAATATGCGAACCCAGGAGGACTGCGAATGCACAAATCCAGAAACACGAATGCGTGAGGTATGACTGCATTTAAGTTTGAGACTGAGCTGCATAGTCTTCAGTGTAATTTTCATCGAATTTCCATCAATTAGAATATGCTTTTCTCTGGTGCCACAGCTAGCCACACTTAGAACTGTTAGGTCCATAGAATGTTTTAATGCTGCTGTGCTCATTTGCTCAACCTTCCAGATGCAGTTGATCTGTGTCATGTATGTCAATTTTTCAATGAAACTACTACCCTGAATCTTTATTTCCCAAGGCTGCCCATGTATCTTAGTTTCCTGTGTGGTTGGCTTTTCTGTGGATTCTTTCAGTAGCCATCTTGAAAGGGAAAATCTCATAAGTTACTGCTGGGAGAAGTGAAGGATCATTTAGCAAATGTAGGAATGATTTTAGGGCTTCTACAGTGACCTTGGAAACTACAGGCTTTCAGAGGCTTTCATGTGCTACTTCTGCACTTGTAAAAAGATTGAAATTGCTTCAAGATCAACCACTAGTCATCAGAGACAGTGAGCATGACAAACCAGTATGCAAGTAACTGTAGAAAGTAGCTGAGAAAGATACACAATGTACAAATGAAAATCCTACTTCTAGAACCCAGAGAGCCTACCAACATCCTGACTTCTTGGGAACTTTGCAGATGTGGACCATATACTGTTTTTAATTTACTCTTTTCTAATGAGAAGATATAAGGTCAAGTCAGTAATTTGGTGTTATAGCAGAAGTGAGAGAAGTGTTTCTTTACAATAGTTTAAACAGGAACACTTTCATTAACTGTAGCGACTGACCTGTTTCAGTCATTTATATAAATGTAAGCATGAAATATGAGTGAAATAGACTGGAATGTCAAGATGAATTTCGAAGTGTATATCGAATTGCCTATTGAAATAGAATTTGCAGGAGTATCAAAGTACCTGCTATAATCTTCTTTTGAAGTTTAAGGTATATTCCAATAATAAGATAGTGTGTGATGATTTTATAGTATGTACTGTGGTATGTATATAATATATTGGTAGACTGGAAGTCACCTTTCCCTGCTGAATAGCAGAAGGTGTTTCCAGAATTTGAATAAATATACAGTGGAAAGTTGTGTGCCAAACAAAACAGTTTCAAATACTCATATATACATTAAAATGTATTAGTTTCTTATATACAGCACATCATGACCTTTTGCTATCCTTTTTGCAGGCAATTTCAAACAGAGACTTCACATTTTCAGAAGGAACCCAAAAATGGATTTTGTGTATTTTAATGTGTCATAGGAATGATAAGTCTTTTCATGTTAATTCTGTGTTTACCGAGTTGATGGTAGGAAAGTAATATTGCATTCATTGTGTTCACTCAGTCCTGTGGAACATTGAATTTACTCTGTTTCCATCTTTTTCTTCACAGCAAGCCATTGACAGTGAGGTAAAAGCAGAGGCAGTGCCATCAGTCACAGTAAAGGTACTGTGCCTAATTCAAGCCATAACATACGAATAGTGGTGGCAAATTGTAACAAACCTGGCACTTTCTGTGTATTTCACTTAGAACATGAAAATGAGTAAAATGTCAAATATAAGAAATAATTTTTTTTTCTCCTTAGTATGACAAGGTGTCATTCTAGCAAGCCTTTTGCTAAAGTCAAAAAGGGATTGAGTTTTATCAATAAGCAGACACAGGAGCATTATTAGGAAGGTTTGAAGTAGTTTTTGAAGTCATGAGAACAATTTTTCCAACACTTTTCAAAGGCAAAAGTGTTTGGTTACTCAAATGGGAAGTTTATTGTCTTCAGCTGCCTTTTTAATTGTCAATAGACAAAGATAGACTTTCTTTTGTAAAGACTTTCGTAGCTTTTGCTATTGAAAAAAAACCCAATTGGAAGATTGACATTAATGCAGTCCTCCTTGAGAGTTGGTACCTGTAACTGATTCTAAAGAAAGTCAGTTTGTGTATGTGTGTGCATACATGTATAGTTTTTCCTTAGCATTGCCTAGAAGGGATCATGATTTCTATTTTTGAATTTGAGGATCTTCTAAGAATATCAATGGAGCCTCATTTTTGAGAACCTTGCAAGTTCTTCTTCTGTCTTGAGTGAAATGTTTAGAGGATAACCAGATTCCCACAGACTAGTGTGCCAGCAATACAGAACAGATGATATTGGGTATGTGGTCTGTGTATATGCAGACCACATTCAGATCTCAGTCACCACTATACTTTCATTTTAAATATGAATTAAGGACGTTCTTTTGATATCTATTAGTTCTGCAGCAGTTGAACTGCATACCATAAAGCAGCAAGGGTCACGTCAGCTTTACATTTAGGTCAGCTCTTGTAATCTGGAGTTGTTGTTCTGCTGAGTATCCTGTATATTGTTTTTCTTATTTTATTTGCAGTAAAAGAATCAAACAAAAGTTCAGTCTGAAGTTATTCAAAAGACTATTCATAGCTCTTTGCAGTTAAAGGAAGTAATTTCTTTGGTTAGCTTAGATTTTATTTTCTTTGATTTTTTTCACTCTAGTCACCTAAAAGATTTAACATTTATTTTTGTTTATATTAGAATAAATGCACATGACACTTGCAAAATATTAACATCTTAATTAACACCTTAGCCTTGGTTTGTCTTGGGTTAAATTTACAAAGAAATGAGAAATTCCCTCATGTTTTTGTATCCTTTCAAGTTAACATACTTCTTTATTGGCTGTAAATAAATAAGAATTGTGAAATCCAAATACCGGTTTTGAAGCTGAAATTTTAAGTTCTGAAACAGTGTTGCTGAGCTGCTCTTTTCAAATATTTCATACCTTTTTTGATATCTTGATATCTTCCTGTCCTTTTTCCTGATGTACCGAGATTAATTTGTTGCTTCCTTTAAATACTTCTGTATGTCACTTGATTTAGGTAACGATACAGAGCAGAGTGACTGCACAGAAGCCAAGTCTGTCGGTTTGTGTACAAGCTCCCTTAGCAGTGACCTGTGACCAGTTCATCTTTAATGATTTAGGTAAATTGTTATAAGACCATTGCAGCTATTGTATTGTACTACATTCGGGTCTCCTATATCACAGTACCTCAGGTCTTACCCCCTATCCTCGAAGCGCTCCTTCTGCGTTGAGTAGCAGCTCATTAATGCAAATTTGCCCCGCATCCTTACACGCCTCCTGACGCTGTTTTGGCATGGTGTTGCTGTGTATTGGTTGCTGTGGCGGCTGTGCCGGGCGGGGGGAAGCAGCAGAGCCACCACCGTGCCTGGGAGAGGGGAAGCGGCAGAGCTGCCGTGCCAGAGGGAGGGGAGCAGCGGCTGTGTGGGTTGATTTGCATATTCATGACTGCCTAATTGAATATTCATGTGTGCCAGGTCATGCATGCACAGCTGTGAAAAGGGACCTCCTTAACTGCTGAAAAATCATGCTGCTAAGATGTGAAGCCACAATATGGGGGGCGCAAAGTGGAAAAGGGCCTACTGTATTACTTTTTCTCAGGGTATTGGAAAGGTCAGCCTTCATCAAGGATGTTGTTGCAGATATACAGCAGTTAAGGCAATTACAAGTTTGCTGTGACTGCATTCCATAGCTTCCAGATACTGCTTGGCAGAGGCAGATCGAGTAGGAAGGATTGGAATTGCTTCCATGATTATGGTACGATGGGTAGCATGTGAAGAGAGGTGGGATGACAGCTTTGAGGGAGGCAATACAAAAATCAATTATTCTGGGGTATTTTATTTTGCTGATAATTCTGTCTATGTAGAAATGGCAGTACTGAGTGCAAGCAGGGACAGAAAGTTTGCCTACTGATGGACAGTCAGTATATGTTCTCAATTTAGCATCAACGGAGGATTCTAGCCTCCAACTGTTGAGACTACAGGGGGATTACATTAAGAGCATGGGGAGCTGAAGACCAGACAAGCACGCCTGCTGCTTCAGTGGGACTGCAGACCATTTCTGCTCTAAAATATGCAGTGATGGTCTCTATTGAAACGGAGCTTTACTGACTGCTACTCTCATCTGAAAGGAAAGTTCTTGTGTTTTCTCAACATGTGACAGGAGCAACTGGCTGATGGCTTTATAAAATATTAAAATTACAACATAAAACTACATTTTTATGTTCTCCATATTCAGTGTGGTGAATTGTTTTATTGGTTCTGCTTGAAGATAGTTGGAGGCCCTAGTTTGCCTTTTACAGATTATGGATTTAAAAAAAAGTATCTACAGTGATTTGATAAAGGTGAACTAATGGAAGCAGTTAAATCATAATTTAGTAGAATAATTGCCAAAGTGCTATGTTGCGTTCATGTAGATGGTCTTATTACCTGATTTAATTTTGTATCGTTTTTAGAACCAGATTCGTCTGAGACTGTGGTCCTATCTGTCTTTTTGAAGAGGAATTGTTCTCCATCAGAACTAGACGGAAATTGTATGGTTTTATATAATATACCAACAGGTAAGCCACTGGAGATTTCAAATCAACTTGCCTTTTTTTGAGGCATTTTTCCTTCCTTACATATTTTTTAGAAATGTTGTTTTGAAATATATTAACGACAGTAGTAATTAAAGAAACAATGTTTATCTAGTATTCATTTTAGTTAATATTTTATGTTGCATCAGGTTATGTAATTGGGCTTACTGAGGTAAAATCATAAGCTTATTGCTTGAGAAACAGCTGTGCCAGCTTTCCCACCCTGTCCTATCAATTTGCATCTGTTGTGCTCTTTAAGGGACCACCTCTTGGAGCGAGAAGTTGATTACATCTTTATGACTGTTCAGCCTTCTGGTCTGCCAACAAACTTGATGATAACTTTCTCTCCACAGAGAAGGATATTTGAATGAACATCGGAAGTGATTATTCATCGCTCCCATGTTAAAAATGAACATATTCATTCTAAACAAATAAACTGACCCAGGGGATATAAACCAGGTCATGACTTTATAATGCCCAAATAAGCCTGGAGATAGAATAAGTAAATTTCTCCTGATATCCATAACTGATTAGCCTAGTTTTCTGGACACAGCTTTGTGAATATGTCGTGTTACTGAGAAACTATCTAGGCAGGGCTTCCAGGTTAAGTTAAAAGCTGCATAAACCAGTTTAAACTGTCAGTTGTTCACTTCTCACTGCTTGGCTTTGCTCCTGCACTTACTCTGTGTGAGCACAACAACAATCAACAATTGTTTCTCAGCCAGATTTGCTTATTTAGTACACTGTGTAAAGACAGAACTATGCCAGCACAAATGGAACAAGCTGCCAAGAAAGAAATGCATGCAATTGTAGGGCTTCTGGGAACGGTGTTGTCTTGGGTACCTTACCTAGTATTGACGCTTTTATGTAAGCGTTTAGTTCACCTCACTTTGCAGGTGAAACATTATGTTTAGAGTGATGCTACCGGCAGTGCTATGACTGAAATGTGTATTTCTAGGCAAAACTGGAACTCGTGTTTTTAAAGAACTTGATGTTACCTCTTTAGACATAGCTTGCAGATATGTAGAGAGAATGGTCTTCCCTTTTTCTTGAAAGCCTGCATGAGCAGCCTGTACAACTTTAGCCCCTTTGTAATGTGATTCTGCCTCATATTCATTGTGAATGAGATGCTCTGCATTCATTACTGTCCAGATTAATGATGTGGCTTCAGACAGATTTTGTGGTATCACTGTATAGGTAGTACACTTACGAGTATTATGAATCCTCTCATTTTGAAAGGTTGCTTTTTGTTTTGCTGGCCTTGTTTCTATGATTTTGCTTTGCAAGTCCAGCAAATGAATGTATTATTTATAGTTAAACTAATGCTTATATTTTAGATTTTATGTTGGCCCTTTACAAGTCTTTTGGTTAGAAAAGTAAAGAAATCTTGCATCTTAAGTGTATTTGATGGTCTATATGCAATTAAAAAATCCAAGCAGATNACCCTTAAGTAGTTGTAAACAGCAATGAGGTCGTCTCTGAGCCTCCTCTTCTCCAGGCTGAACAACTCCAGTTATAAATACTAGTGTTACCTACCAGTCAAATCATTAAGTGTAATAGCCTAGTAAAAAAATTAAGTGCCTCTGTGACTTCGCTTTATCTGAACAGAGACTTTTTTCTCTTGTTTTGTAAGATGTCCGTATTTGTGGCTAAATCAGTCTTTAGTCTACCTCTGTGGGATTCATCCAGTTGAAGCTTTATGAGTCAGTCAGTTGGATAGGATTGTACTATTGATGAATAGTCTCATGCCTGGTTTTTGGCTAGTATTATGCCTTTATGTATTGTCTACTTAACAAATGTGGCTTAAGTTCTTCAAAACTTGTTACTACATTTCCTTTTTTTCCTATTTGTGTAATATCTCATATGTTCTTTTTTTTTTTTTTTTTTTTTCCAATTTCTTGTA
>WEKX01022156.1:0-40739 GCA_013390025.1 Pitta sordida | reverse complement strand
CAGTCTAAACCTCCCCTGGCGTAGCTTAAGGCCATTTCCTCTTGTTCTGGTGTTGGCAGCCTGACAGAAGAGATTTACACTCACCTCACTACAACCTCCCTTCAGGTAGTTGTAAACAGCAATGAGGTCACCTCTGAGCCTCCTCTTCTCCAGGCTGAACAACCCCAGCTCCGTCTCTAAATGAGTGCATTGGTTCTTTTAATTAGTAATGTCAGAAGAGTTGCTCTTTTTGTTTCATATGAAAGTTTTGAAGAAAGGTTCATCTCATATTTGCTGAACTTTTTGATCTTTGTTACACAGCTGTTTCTTTGACATGGCCTAATTTAAACAGGAAGATGGACTATCTCATGTTTTTGGGATGAAATCTGACCAATTTTGCTATGAATGCCAACTGCAAAAATTTAGGACTAGCGCAGTTTCATGTTGCAGTACAGGATTGGTATTGAAGTGTGCTGTATTTATGGGTAACTTCTTTTGGCAATTGGTTTGGTCTTTTTGGAACCCTTCAGTCCCATGTCATTTTCAGAGTGACATTGAGTAGCTATACTACATGATAGGACCTATTCTGGTCTTGAAAGCTGACATTTAGATAATCAAATCGAAAACTAACTTTTCAGCATTCTTTTCATCAAAGAAAGAAAAAAGATTAGAGCAACGCATGATTAAAGCACATGGGATTGGATTTGCAGCTCAGAGAACATTCAGTTTATGTTAGAGGGTTAACTGAAATTTTTTTTTTTTTTAGAAAAGGCTCCAACAGGAGAAAGCTATGATAAATCAAACTTTCAAAACTAAATGTATGGAGAAAAAGCAAATCTTTTTCATCCCTGGACATAATTTAGGACACCACGGGAAGTGCACTAAATATTTATGTTTCTTGAGGTTTCAGCAGAATGTGTGATTAATCTAAATTTTGGACAGAACTTAAAGGAATTTAGAATCCCTTTGAGCACATCTTACTTAACAAGACATTTGTGAGGAATTTTTAGCCTAGTGTTGCTGATCATGCATGTTACGTCTCTTTTGTTGTGGTTTGTGATTAAGCAAGAGTGTTGAAACCTTGTCAAGCAGTATTTTATGTATTAAAATACTGTGTGCTGGTTCTTGTTCATTTTATAATATTTCACACTATCAGGCAAAATTAGTTTTGGGTGTAAATCATGACTGAGATAATTCTCAATTGTGTATCATCTGAATCATATGATTTCCTGTTGGAAAATATTTCAACTAATACTTGACGAATATCTAAATGGTAGCATATTTTTTCCTCTTTGTGTAACACCTGTTATCACTTTTCAGAGCAGATCATTAACTGGTTTAAGACACCTGGTTATAAGGTGTGGTGTTCTGGCCCAGTGTTAAGGGCTTACCTTTATGCCTGGGCATATTGTCATATGTCTTCTTCGCCCATGGTCAACACCATACATATGTGAATGTGATATCATCTGGAAGCTTTGGACCTGTCTCAAAGCTGAACAACTTTGTGTCAAAGCTGCACCTTCTTCATAGCACTCCACTAATGTAGTTACGTGGCTCCCAAGTGAAGATGGTTTGTGATCTCGTGGCTTTAAGCTGGTGTGGAACAACTCTGTTAACATCTGCACCCTTCTCAGCAGGTCTGTTTTAGCTTTTTTTTTGCTGTAGTGTTGAGTGCTGTGACAAGCAGTATTTTAGGAGCTCTGTCTTTTCATCTCTAGGCATGTGTTCTAGGTTTGATCTGGTGTCTCTTCCGCTCAGTTTCCTGTAGTCCAGTGAATTCAAACTGGTGACAGCTCTTTCAGTGTTTTCCTGATAGTGAATTTCCTCATTACTGAAGGCGCGTGTATTTGACACTTCCAGTACATTATAATTATTTGAAGGAATTTTAAAATGTGGATGTGTACATGCATTTTCCTGTTAGCACAAAGAGTACAGCTGTATGGAAAAAGAGCCAGTCTGGAAGGTTCTAACTTACTTTCATCTCTCCAGCAAGAGGTTTGGATCTTGTTGCTGCACTTGTGTTTCCTTTCAAATCTATCCTCTCTGTCTCTCTTTGTTTGTTGTTATTTTCTGCTCTCAGAATAAGATTCCCTTGGCTATCAAATGACACTCTTCCATTTGATTTTTGAGTCTCTTATTTCTTGGACATGGTTGCAGACTCTCCTGATCGAACTGACTTCTGTATGGCCAGGTTTTTCTGTTCAGGGGAGCTGGAATTACTGTAGCTTAGTAATCTTTTGTTGTTTCCGATTGTTAGAGTAATTTCTTCTGATATTTTCATAACAATTCTTGATTGTTTCAGGTTGTTAAAGGTTTCTTCTGATATTTTCATAACTATTTCAGCGCAAAGATGAAGAGTATATTGAAGCCAATTGCCTCTGCCCTCCTCAGATGTCAGTGTTTGTGTACATGGGCACATGCATATATATATGTGTAACTGTACATAATTCATTTGAGTCTTCAGAGTTGTTCCTGGGTGTCTTTTTAGTGTGGTGTATTTAAGAGTCAGAATTTTACTTCCATGATGGTTGATACCAACAGGTCCAGCACCTAATATACTGCAGAAAGAATATAATCTCCCCATTTCTCTCCTTAACTCATTTCCATCTACTGAATTTAGGCAGTCAGGCTCTTTATTTCTAATCTGAATTTACTACATTTTTAGGTGTAATACAAAATAAGTATGTGCATTACGATATTTAAAGTAAAAATAATTTCCTAATACTGAAAGCACAAGTATCGTTCCTTGCATTATTGTAACACTTGCAATGTGTGGAGCACTTTGATCGTTGGTGGTTTGCAGTCAGTGGCATATGAAACTCAATATGTTCTGTTCACTAAAACACAGGGAATGTCATTAAAGGTCCATTAACTCTTTGTTCAAGCACCTTAATTCTCTTCCTTGCTTATTAATCAGTTGATAAAAATCTCAGAAGTGATCATTAATGACTGAGTATTCTCTCTCCTGTGGCACTTCTGACACACACGGCCTCAGGAACTTGACATTTTGGGAATGATTCATTACTTGATTAGTAAGGACTTTTACCTCAAAGCAAAACCATTAGGGTTTATCATGCATGACTCAAGGGCTATATATCACACTTGCTCCTGTAATAGTCATTTTCCCCAGATAATGTCAGTGAGAACTACACCCATAGTATAAATTAGCTCTTTTTGGCTTGAATAAATATGCTGTTCTTTGGAGGAGTTAAATATAACTTCTCTTGTTTTATTGCTGTTTCTGCTAAATGTAGCTTTTTCATAGGCTCTAAAAGCAGCTTGTTGGCTATTACATATAATTAAAATTCTCTACTTTACTGGTGTTCAAATAGTGTTATGTTTCTATTTCCTTAAGACTTATTTAACTTTAACAGTGGAATACTTACAATATCATCAAAGCCTTTTTTATTAGAAGATATATTCCAAAAATGTCTGAGAGTAGTTAGCTGTGCTCGGGAAACATATATTAGGATTGCTGGCACAACTCTTATGGATTTTGGTCTGTGGTAGCAATTACTTGCTTCAATGAGGGACAGTCTTCACTTCAGGCTAGTCAGTTTATGGGACAAATACACAATGTTGTTCATATCTTCAGTAAGTTTTTTTCCGGAGGACTTTAGACTCATGGAGAAACTGGAAACAATACAGCCATCACAAGAGAAAGATATTGGAAGTAGAACGTCTTGTATGTGTAGATGTGGCACAAAGGGCCTCAGCTGGGGTCTGCTGGACTGCATTCAGTCTGGCCTGTCACAGTTTCCACAGAGAGGGGCTCCAGCTACACTGTGCTGTGTCCTACAGCCCCATGCACTGAATTTCTTCTCCTGAACCTGTGAATAGCCAGCTTTGAACACCCACTCTTCTGTTCAAATCAGTAAATTTTTTCCACCTCTCCACTCGAGGTGTGGTTACTTTAGACCTGTGGATTCCACAAACTTTGATTCAGTCCTCAGGATTATGNCTGATTCTGTGATTCTGGCAATGACAGGAGGTGATTTTTGCCACTTACAGTGATGTAAACGTTCTGTGGCACATTTGTTTCATTGGCTAATGACTTATTGAATGGGAAGAAATATTATTCCTTTGTAGATCTTATATCCTCATCCATATCATGGGGTCACCAGACCATGTACAAAGACTTTCTATAGGCACTGAAAGACCCCATGTGTATTTGAATGAGTGAAAATGGAACTGGTTGGCTACAATTCCCCAAAGAAAGGAATACTGATAAGTTTTATTTCTTTGAAAGAAATGTCATATCTGATAATCTGAATTACCAGATATCCTTGCTGAAGCTTAAATCTCTGACAGGCTCTTTCACTGTGAGAAACATATTCCATAGGGAAGAGAGGAAGTGCTATGCAGTAGTGTAATCAAAACTTGAATTAAAAAAGAATGATACCCTTTTCATAGAAAGATGGAAAGCACTCTTATTTCATGTTCCCTAGAAAGTTTTCTGTATCAGCCCTGTAATTATGTGGCACAAAAACTATATAGCTGAGAACTAGTGAACATATCTGGTAGAAGTTACAGGGATTACTTTGATAGTTTGTATACATGATCTTTCTGAAATTTCTCATTTGAATAGTCCAGATATGATGAATTAAGTGAATGTCAACATATTAATTTTGGTTGATTTCTGCATGCAGTACTAAGACCATTTTTGGTGGCTGGTTTATGTAATTTTAATAGTTTGCCTTTGGGTGGCTAATGTACTTGTTTTACTGGTGTGTACATGAGTGCAGTGCCTTTAGATAGCTCAATTAACATTAAACTAGATAATTTTCTGGTGTAAGCTCATTATAAATGGTACTGATTTCTTTGATGTGCAATAGATGACAGTTTTGCATTGTGGATGGATGGCAAATATATGTTGGTTTCAAATTCATGCAGAGTAAATATTTCACAGATTTTGATAGTTGGATTCAGGGAAATGCTTGAATTAATGTCAACTTATATATTCAGTTTTCCTATAACAAGTACTGAGAGAGCTACACAATTCATGTAACGAAATAACATTTTATGCCAAATTGTGACTTAAAACAAAACTATAAGGTTTCTATCCTCCCAACCCCAAAACTTAAAACCATCTGGTGGCCAAATTAACTAAGTTATTTACTCATCTAATGCTTGCAGATCTTGATGTGAGTTGAGTATTGAAGTTGATTTGGATACTCTGTACACTCTGTACAACTACTTATTTCTATTAACATATAGAGAATGAGCATTTAAATTACTGTTCGGTTATTCTTGGATACTCTTGCAGGTGTGAGGTTTAATTTAGTCACTGATGCTGGCTGGCCCGAAATGACTTGTATAGACGAATGACAGTGGTGGAATAGACCTCACATCATCAGTCCCTTGCTCTGCACACTCCTGGTCAGCTCAGTTAAGACTCTGCTTGGTATTAGCAGAGGCAGTGTGGTGGTGGACTGTGGTTGCTGAAGAAAAACAAAATTCAAAAACAATGTCGATGCTTTATCAACAAAAAATGAAAATCTGGATTTTTCAATGTGTGTTCCTTGTAGTCAACTCAGAGCTGATGTTCTAGCCACTACCTCTCTGAGGAAAAATGTAACATGTGTGGTCATTCTCCCAATTTAGATCTTTTTAATAAAAGGTACAGTTTATGTTGGAGCTAAACTGTTGGTTAAATCTGTAGATTGACAAAAACAAAAGGGAAAAGAACTTTCCCATTTCTTCTTGCCAGTTGGCATCTCAACAAGTCTATTTTATGTTTCAGTTGTGCTTAAATTCCACAAAGTAGGTATTTCTACATTGTGAAGCCTTTAATTATTCCATTGTGCATAGTTTAAATCAGGATAAAAAGAAAAGAGGTGGTTAATTTGGTCTAATGAACTGAGGGATTCAGAAGTCAGGAAGGAGGAAGACAGTAATGATGAGTATTGTAACTATGGAGATACTGTTTTGAGACTTTTATTAAATAGAATTTTCTGCCCATTCTACTTGGCTTGAGTTGTTTGAGAGAGTTTTGTGGCTGCCAATTTCTTGGTGTAGTAATGGCAATTTGTTATGGATACAGACTTGGTATTGTTTAGGTATGTTAAAATCAAGTGTTTGGTTGAGTCCCTTGTTGGAGGGACGACCAGGACACTGTCGTGTTGAGGTGATAGGGTTTGACTGTAGCAGCTGTAGTCCTTATTTTTCCAGAAATGTTTTTTGGTCAACCTAGAAAACTGTATATATAGTCGCTCTGAGGCTAGATTCCTGTAACATGGAAAGGACAAGTGGGGAAAAAGACATTATAAATTACAGGAACTGTGTTTTTTAAAAATGGTATTTTTAAAGGAATCATTCCATTTCCCTTTAGGAAAATTGAAAGTATTTGGAATGGATAACATAATTTTCATTTTGTTCATTGTTTATACTCTTAAGGCTAGTCTACTTAAAAAAAGCAACATCTATTAAAGGCCTTTGAATTGGGAGTCTTTCATGTTACAATGGGTCTATTTACTGCTGTCAGTAGGCTCGTAATATATTTAGCTTGAAGAGGTTAATAAGCATACCTTGGAGTGTTACTTTTATTTTCTGTTCTGTGACACTTAGCAAAATCCCATTATACAATTGAGTAGTATTATAATGTTAAAATGTTAATTTGTTCTGCATTCCGTTAAAATTGGATTTTTTTCTTGTGCATTGGCCCATGCGTTTTGTATAAAACCTATAATTTAAACACTACTCCATAGAAATGCCCTAAATTAGTAACCTTTTGCCTTTGCTACCTTAATTACATCTCATTACTTAGTACTTAAAGAGCAACCTCTAGCTATTGGTTAAATATTTGCTAGCTGAATAGATTTGTCATGTTAAAACGGTAGCCCTTGCCTCTGTTTTAATTTGATTGGGATTTCAGAGTTTTGAGAAATTCCACACTTTGCTGGAAGAAAAGTAAACTTTTTGAATTTTCCTTGTTTTTAATTTCTTCTTTAAGAGCATTTCTTTTGTGCATTAGCTGTCTGCTACACTTCAATATGCAACTGAAAGTCTGTCTTAAAATAAGCATTTTCAGAAAGTCTGTTGTCATTCAGTATGGTCTATGTCTTCTAGCTACATTTATTGTTTTTAACTTTTATAAGCATTTGATACAATTCATTTCTATTTTTATTGTGGAAACAAATATGAAGCAGCTTACTTGTTGGCTACCAATAGCTACATTCCAGATTTTTACTTCCTTTTGGGAAGAAGGCTGTATTTGATCAGAATCACAAGGAATATGATTCATTAAAACATCTGTTGAGTTGTCTTTTCTGACAAATTTAAGGATCACTTCTCTTTGATCTTTTAATTGTATGCAGAAATTAGAAACTGCAGAAGATATTAACAGCTTGCAGGTTGACTTAATCCTCAGTATTTTATTAATGTCTATGAATAAAATTATTAATATTTTTGCTTTTTGTTTTCTTTTGCTGTTTTTACTTTTGTATGAAACCATGCGAAGATTACAGTTTATAATTGCAGTTAGTAGTTGGAATTCCATGCTGTTAAATTTCCTGTCATATGCAAAGGTATTCTGTTTAATTTCCTGTTTTACTTTTTTCCCCCCTGAGATCCTCAGTAGTAGAAACTTGTTTACAACAGATTTGTCTGTCTGACTTGATTCCTACCCCCTACTTAGCTACTCCTCTCCTTATCTATTTCTTAAATAGGTATGTCCGCTGTTCATTTGCTTTTGGAAGCTTGGTGTCTCCAAAAGGTTTCTTCACCCATTCTTCCCATAAGTTTTTTTACATTACGGGTTAGAAATTGCAGACTGACATGGTTACAGTATAACTCTCCATTTATGTTTTTTGTTATATTACCACTGACTTTATTTTTAGTGAAGGCAAGAGACACCTGGAGAAAAACGCATTGATAGAAGTTTGTTAGTGTGGGGTTTATTTCTGTGGGAAACCTATCTATGGAGCAGATAAAGGTTTGCCCTCTAGTGTGTACATTTGTTCCTGCAAAAATGATTTTTTTAAATGTATTTCATTAAACTTTTTCTTCAAAAAAAGTTTAGAGGTAATGCCAACAGTGAATTTATAGGGAAAGTAGTTGGCTTGTCCAATTTCAGGCTAAGTACTTCACCTTTGAAGTGGATAGTTTCTCTGAGAGCAACTTTTCAGGCTTTGTTTCCTGTGTCACTTTTTGTACGTTCTGTATCCATAAGCACTGAAACCATTACTTCAATATTCATGGGAAGGTCTGAGTGATTTGTTGCTTACTGTCTGTATTTGCTCTTCAGTTTGAATTCAGCAAGTCAATCTGTAAAGGCAACAACTGCCTGTGCGGCAGAAAAAAATGTTCTGTGGAAGTCTTACCCTGAGAAGTGGTTTTAAGATTTGTGTGGATTACAAAGCATTAAGAAGAGTCATCCCTTAATTTTCTTTCCGAGCAAAAATGCCAAGATACGATTTTAGCAGGTATTAGTAAAAATTGAAAAGTATGCTTTGTGTTCTGGGACTGGTGCCAACATCTGTATTTGCGACTCCCAAGACAGGTCTGAGAGGGAAAGCTTTTCCTCATTGCCCTCTGAAGACTGCTAGAACAAGCCTGTGACATTTCTGTCCGGTTGCATCTGTGGTACTTCCCCTTCAAAAAAAAATTTTTTTTTTTTTGAGTTTATAGCCACTGCAAAGGAGTTTACTCTCTGGGGAGCTGGGAGGGGGGAGAGAGGGAAGGAAGGAAAAAGTCAGAACACTTTGTTTTGATGACAGGTGCATTTTTCTAGTAGGAGGTCACATTTAATTTGTGTAGCATGTTCTGGTGATTCTGGAGCAGATCCTCAGCCAGAATGAATTATCATGGGAGTTAATAGCTCTGGCTTTCGACACAAGCTGGGGGTCTGTTCTCTAGCCCAGGTAAGTTTGTTAATTTTTTTTTTTGGACTAGATGATCCTTGTGGGTCCCTTCCAACTCATAATATTCTGTGAATCTGTGAAATTAGACTGTAAATTATAATGTTTCATATAATGTCCTAAATTGGACAATTTTTTACAAGAGATTCAATATCTTCTCATTTTCTGTGAATCTTATAACTTATGTTGTCCTGTAATTTTTTTCATATTTTGATCAGACATCAGATGAAGGGGGTTAGATTTCTGTGCATATGTTGCTTTTTCAAAATAGTGTGTTTAACAGGTGATGGACAGATAAAATGGTGCACACAAATCCTGACTGTTTCAATATATCTTTCAAGAGGCTTTTCTGTGCCTTAATTTGTTGTAGTGTTGTTCTGAACAGTAGGGACCCTCTTTAACCCTTTTCTATCTAGGACTGTTTCAGGTGCTCTAACTTTGAAAATAGGCCACTTTATTCGGCCACCTACGTATGGATTTAAGTGTTGAATTTCTGGTTCGGCAATATATGTGCTTCAACAGAGTACATTTTTTTTTTCAAAGGAATAAGACTGCTGGGTTTTTACCTCTCTCTTTTGTTAACTTTGCATTGTGTATGGAACAGATTTGCTTTCAGTGGAAAAATGGATAGTTCCAGCAGAGTGCAGCAAAAGACAAATATTATAAATGTGTTTAGCTTTCCTGTCAAGAGAGTTGGTACATTGCAAAAAAAGAACTTGGATAAGGAACTCATCATGCATAAAATACCAAACAAATTGGAGGGATTGTATAAGAAGATTCCAATTTAGTTAAGTCGATTCTGCTGTTTTTTCCTTCTGAAACTGTGAGACATTGATAGAATTTACCAGGAAAATAATTATTAAAGAGGTGTTAATATATGGTGAATAAGCTTTAAGATCTCCCAAACTTTCCTGGTAAGTAGAAGCAGAGCTTTGAAAGCTTTGAACAAATGCTACTGGTTAGTACTTTATGGGGGCTGCACTGCACACTGATGGAAAAGTTGAGACTGCAATTCAGGACTCTTTCCTTCTTCCCCATACTTAAGTTATTGGCATCCTTTGCCTTTTATAATTTTAGCTACTAATGTCTTATTTCTTTTCTAGTTTTTGGTGTTTGTTTTTTATTTACCTGCATAATTGCTTTGAAGTTTGCAAGCTTTGTTTTTGGCCTTGATTTCACCATTTCTTTATCCTTTTAAAGCCTTACTTTAATTGACATCTTTAAGAAAAGATTATATAGTTGCCTTGACCCTCCAAAATGTAATATAGTGTGTCAATAGTTCTTTCTGGATAATATATGCAATTTGAGTCAGACTTCTAATTTAATCTTGAGCGAAATTCCCACTGAGGCCAAAGTATTCTTGCATGTTGCTTATATGTCTGCATGTGTCTAAATTCACATGAGGATACTTCTTCATATAGGCATAGGTTTGCTGGATGGCAGCAATATAAGAATAATGAAGACACCACCTAAAAGTACAGTTTTTTGTAAGTCTAATCCCAGTAATAGTTTTCAGAAACAGAAAAGGAGAAATCTAGCCTTAAAACATTGATATGTAAGACCTACATATATTCACTATTTACATATTAATATACATATAAATATGTATGTTGAGAAATTAAAAATTAAAATGGACATGTAAAATATTTCTTAAGGAATCTCAAAGGAATGTGGTTTTCCTTAACCCATCTTTTAAAATTAATATAATTTGAATGAAGGCATAGGTTTTTACCAATAATTTCTAGTGTTGTTCCCATGTCAGAATCTGGATTTAGAGCAAGTTTATATTTCCACTGCTTGGGTTGCAGCCCGATCCCCTGGTCCTTCTGATCCTGAATTTCAAAATGCCTTGCACAGCCAAAGTTAAAGTGGGAGCTGTTCCCAGAGAGTTCGTTCTCAGCTCATTAATCAACATGAACAGGTCAAATAAGACACAGAGGATGTGTGAGTCTGCAGGGATCCCCATCCAGTCATTTGTGGGCACCGGTGACCTATCACCCCTCCCATCCTTCAGTGGGTCCCCTTCTCCTCTTGCCATCAGTGGCTGTTCCGTGACACTTTGGCCCACAAGTGCAGAGTATTTCTTGTTGCACTAGTCCCTTCCTTCTCCTCCTCACTGGTCACATGAGGACAGGGCACAGTTCCCCAGGACACAGTGAGAGAAATGGCGTATGGAGAAACTAATGTTGCCATGCTGAAAGGATAGAGATGTTTGTTTGAGGAGTCGAATTAGGCTCTTAGAAGGCTGTCCCAACATTTCAGTCTGCTGCAACAAGCAGTTCTCCAATTCTCCCATGTCCTCTGGCTCTAGCAGCTGATGGCAACAGCCTCTGATATGTACTGAATGATTTTCTTTTCCTGTGACTTTGAAACTCTCATATGACAGTAAGAAAAAAGTTTGTGTTTAATTTAAAAATTCCTGGGTTTGGTTCTGATCAAGTTGTTCAGTGCTGTGTGAAGTAAATTTTTGGAGTACCTATAGACTCCAATTTGGCTCAAGGCATCCAGTATATTTCATGTTGGGCTAGCACAGAAAAAGGTGGTGGGGTTTTTTTTCCTGGAGGTCTTGCTATTTCAGTACACCAAATCGTAACCAAGTTTTGAGTCTAACAGATATAACATCCTTGGGTAAGGATGAAGGTCAAAGTGATAAGAACATAGAGGTATTTGGGGAAGCTATTACACAATAAGAGGATTCTGGTTCATTTATTGGCTTTTAGTGCTGTTTTTTGCTTAAATTTTTGGATCTATCTTTGTCAGTAGTCTGAAGGGAATTAGTTGCTGACCTTTCCCATACCACAAAAGCTTAGTGAGAGTAAGAATGGTGCATCTAGTATTTTTCTGGCCTCAGCTTTGTAAAGATTTTATTTAGAGGGTGACAAAGGGGAATACATTTAAGAATTGCTCACTAATGAGAAAATGTGATTGTTGGAATGGCCATTATTCCTGTGAAAGTGATACTTAATTTTACAGAGCACATTGTTAGTTTTGGTAAACTAAACAAAAAGTGATCAACAAATGCAGGCCATGATGATAATGAAGAAAGGTTTAAAATTCTCTCCAAATAGTGTGGGACATGTGGCAATTACTAATTTTAGGCCTGCCCTACAATATTCTTTTACGCTTAATATTTCTTTTGTGGTAACACAGTGTGGCTATGCTTTCATTGGAACCCTTCTCTGTAGGCAGTCCAAACTTAAATTGCCAATCACTGCCTCAAATATTGTACAGTCTTAAGCATATTTCTCTTTTCTTTTGAATTTTTTCTTATTTCTTCTTTTGCCTAGCTATTTGGAAGTTGGAAGCAAGGAAAGGTATGAAATCAAGAGCTTAAAAGGAGACAAACAGCATCTCATTGTTTTACAGAAACATTGCTTTAATGCTATAAAAATAAATATTTTAAATTGGCACTGACTGCAGTCAGGAGCTGACCTATGACTTTGCCTTCTGGCAGGCTCAGCTCAGCTGTATTACCTGCCAGATGAGTGGGCTTTCTGTGTCGGTAGTCTTTATTTGTATTTTTGGGTGCTGAATGCTTCATGAACTCTGCTAGGAGGACCACTGGCACATCTGAAATCGCAATTTGAAGAACTTGCAGTTTACATGTGACAGAGATAGAGGTATCATTGCAAAGGTACAATAATGATGATGATTATAATAATAATAAATAATGAACATGAAGATAGTCATAAAAAGCCTTTAGTATTGAGGAGACTTTTGGATAATAATTATGCTTTGATAATGATAGTGATGACAGTTGGTAGGTTGATTCTGAAGTTAATATATGAAGAAGTCATTAGTCTTTGAGAACCACTTCGTGTAAGTAATAGTTCCAGAAATGCAGCAAGTGGGAAGAGCATTATAAGAAAATGTCTACAAAGAGCATGATCACTGTTGATTTTTTTTTTTTTTGAGATGAGGAAAAGAGAAGGTGGAGTGGTAACTTGAAGAGGCTATATTGTACTTGTGGGGTTTTTTTTCAATAATAATGCAAACTGTATGCCTCCTTTCTGATTATAGCACATGAACTGCATGCAGAGAAAGTGGAGAGTTTCAAGGCCCTGGAATACAGAGATGTCTTTGTTGTCATGATACCAGTCCCTTTGCAGCCTTCATTTTCACTCTTCCAGGGACTGCAACTGGTAGGGGGTATTTATGATTGGTACAGAGTCTTACTGTTCATGAAGGTTGTGGGACAGTAGGGAAAGAGACCTGAGCTTTGGATGGATTTTTGAGGCCTTACAAGAGAGGTGGGTGCAGACTGGTTTGAAGTAAGGTATTGTGTAGGAAAGCACCTGTAGTTAGTGAGACTAAGGAAGATCAATCTTAGCTCAAGGAAGGTACGTATGTGTGAATGGTTATTGTTTTTGGGTGAGAAAATAAGACTAGGAAGCCGGAGGGCAGCAGGAATGTAATCAAGGTTGTACTTAGAAGAGAAGGTGGGTAAGAGAAAGACTGGAACTTTCAAATAAAATAAGACAAATTATTTTTACATGTACCACTTTTTCTTAGTTTTTAAATACAAAACATTTATAGAGGTATAGAAATTATTTAAAGCAGGATTGGGCATTTGGATTTTATGTGTCCTGGTTGGGAGGGAAAGGGGAGGAGGGGAAGAAAACACAGCAAATACAGAAGCTAGTCATACTTCAAAGCAATAATAAATATTTGGTAAGGATAAAGTAACGTTTATGCCGCCTTTATGCTTTTGTCACAGTTGAGTCTTTTCGTCTAGTAAAGATAATAAATGAATAATCATAAAATATTTGTGTTTAGAAGTTCTTCCTTGGTGTTCATGAAGTGTATTTATTTTCTGTCAGTCCATTACAGTGTAACATTGATTGGTGTGTGTAATGTATTATTCATACTGTTCTAGTTTCATCCCATTAGCAATGCCAACATTATGCTGAATTCTGCAGGGGTAATCTTGTGTGAAGTCCTTGTGTAGTGACTTCTGCAGTGGTTCAGATCCCATCTTGCCTTGAGTGACAGGACAGAGTGAACTGCAGCACCTTACTGATACTACCCATATTTTGTTCCTCTTACTCCCTCCAATGAAATGAGAATTTTAATTGCACTGCAGAACTATAAAACCAAATTGTGAAAGGCAGGAAGTACATCAGAACTGGTTTACTTTTTTCTTGTATTGTGCCTTTGTTTTCCTGATAGATAGTCTCTTTAGAAGAGCCAAATAACTAAAATCATGACATGACAAAAATAACAGGAACAGAATTAAAAACGGCTGTCGGGTAACATAGTCTGGCATTTTGGTCCACAAATGTGATCCTATGGGCATAATTTTGATAATGTAGATTGCATGTAGAGGTGATTTGAATGTGCTAAATCCAACTTCTTGTCATCGTTAAGATTACTGAAGGTCTGCCTAAGGCTAGTACAAAAAATCCAACATTTTTCATTCGCATCTTTAGTATTTGCTTGCTTATTATTTAGTACAGGGACTTTTTTTGTGTGCAATAGGCCCAGCCCGACATTCCTTGGATTGAATGATAATCTGTTTGTTCACTGAATGATTTGGACCTGGTCTGCTTAGGTGAATACTTCAGGTTTGTGATTCTTTGCTCTAAAAAAAGACTTCTCCATTCACTTTTCTGAGAATCTAGGTCACAAAAAATTGGAAGCTTTAGACAAAGGAATGAAGATTAATTTTAAAAATTTCTTCATTCCTTAATATGCAGGATGTGGAATGACAAGGAAATAAAGTTAAAAGTTTGAAGAATTTTTCTTTCAAATATTTTGATTTTTTTTTTTTTAAACAGTTGTGTAAACAGAGAAACAATCTCTCTTTGGTATGAATACTTAAAAAAAATCCCATGCTCTAGGGTAGATGTGTCAGGAAGAAGAAATGGTTGGCATCTGTGAAGAATCTTTGAATTTTTGTCTTTGGAGACAGGGAGAGCCTGAACAAGGTTGGGAGGTGTCTTGGGGAAATTGGAAGCTCACAGATTAACGAGACCAACTCCCATGGTCCTGAAAAAATGAGATGAGGAGACCAAAGAGTCTCTAGATTTTAAAGGGTAAATAGGATGGAATGAAGAAGACAGACAGCTTGAGTGACAAAAGGAGTAGATTCAATAGACAAAGAAGAGTATACCAAAGGAAAAGAAAACATGAGTTTTTCTTTTAAACAATGGTAGCGCATGAGGGTGAGTATTTTTGCTTTAAAGTGTGTGCTTATTCCAAGACGCGTGGTTGTGTTTTGGTTTTTATTGGAGATGGGGAAAAGACTTGCTCAGCCTTTTGTAGAATAACTAGCATTCTTTGACAGGTCCTAGATGCTCTGAAAGATATTTGTCTTGTATATATGCAGATTTTTTCTGTTTCTCTAAGAAGAAAATATGCACGCTGGAACTTATGTCAAAACAATGCTGACCTTTCAGAGCTTAAACAAATATGAGGTAAATAAAACCCAGTTATTTACAGCACTGTTGTCATATCTTCATTATAGTAAAATTGTGTCTGTAAGATGTTGAGTAGATTTAATATAGAAAATCCAGATAAGTTACTATTTTCAGTAAAAGCTTATACAATCTGTTCTCCTATATCACAGACCCGTGGTCCTAATTGGGTTCCGTGAAGCCCCACTTCTGTGTTGAATGGCAGCTCATTAGTATGCAAATTTGCCCTGCACCCTCAGACATGTGTCCGGTGCTGTTTTGGAACTGTGTTGCTGTATCGGTTGCCGCGGCGTCTATGCTGGGGGGAGTTGGGGAAGTGGCGGAGCCGCCATGGCTGGGACGGGGAGATTGGAGTGGTGGGGCTGCCGACGTGGCCGGGGCCAAGGTGAATGGAGCGGTGGGGCCGCTGGCGTGCGTGGGGACGGGGTGATCTGAGCAGCGGGGCCTTGGCGGCGGCTGCGCCAGTTGAATTGCATATTCCTGACTGCCTAATTGAATATTCATGAGTGTCAGGTCACGCATGCGCAGTTGCGAAAACAGTCCTCCTTCACTGGTAAAGAATCACGCTGCTAAGATGTGAAGCCACAATATGGGGGGCGCGAAGTGCAAGAAGGACGACTGTATATTCAAGTTTTCTTTGATTTTACCATAGTTTTTGCAGAATAGACTTTGATTGCCTAAAGTTTCTAGTCGGGTTTTCAGAAACATAATTATGTAGACTGAGCACTTAAAATTCATTAATTGCAGCAGGCTCAAATATGATGTCAGACAATTATAACTATTTATTTTTAAAGAATTAGTCAAAATCCTAAGTGAAACAATAGAGGATGAATCTATTTGCATATGAAAACGAGGGAAGATGTTTCACCCAAGTGGTTTAATAATCAGTGAAACCTCTTCCCTAGTGCATTCTTTCCCCTCTATACCTGATACTGTCCAGCATATGAGGAAAAAAGATTTTTACAATACCTTGTGTGGTATTTGACCTTTGTAATAGTAGTTACATCTGAATGCATTCCATTGAATAGGACAGTTGTGGGGAAAGAATTTAGTCTGGCCAGAGTAGGATATACCATAGCCAAATACGTAGCTCAGTGGATTGTAAGATATTTCTTCTCACTGGCTTGCTGTTTGTATAATTCCTTTTCTGACATTATAAATTTTTCATTCTCCACTGCATTTGGGCCCCACTTTGGTGTGTAAAGATACAGGGCATCAATTAGATGCTTCCCTGGATTTGGCTTTCTGAGTCTTTAGTGGGTAGCAGGAGCTACTGTGGAGCCACAAGCTACCGCGGTCTTGCCTGCTGCAGTATGCTAAGGCAGCAGTAGAGGTATACAGACAGTACAGACGTAAGGTATTTTCAACTGGAAACAGCTGGTCAGTTATGATCCCAGCAAAAAAGTCCCTCAAACTCTATAAGGCATCATTCATAATGCAGTTTGTTGGAAGTAATGCTGTAAGAAGTATATCTTTAGATGCTAGGAACCCCCAGCACCTCCTCCAACCCATGTGCAGTGTGCTGCTCAGCCACCAGCTGTGGAAGATATGCTGACTTTTGGTCATTCCAACTACAGTCAGCCCTCTTGCACTTCTCGCCCCCCATATTGTGGCTTCAGATCTTAGTGGCATGATTTTTTAGCGATGAAGGATGCTCGTTTTCGCAACTGCGCATGTGTGACCCGCTGCAGGCAGCAGTGACGCAGGCGGTGGCAGCGTGGGCAGTGGCGGCATGGCCACCATTCAATGTGGAAGTAGGGCTTTGCAGCCCTTGATTGAGACCATGGGTCCGTGATAGAGGAGACCCGACTGTATTAAAGGACTTTCTAGGAAAACAAGGAATCAACCCTTGCTAATTTCTCCAAAAAAAGGAACAATATTCTTGGGAAAACTTGCTGCACTTCCAAGTAAAGGCAAGGCCATGTAAGAGGTGCAATTGCTGGTAAAGAAGTGAAGCTGCCAAGAGACTCCTCTGCACAGTGAGTTGGTTGCATGTGTCCTGTGGGATTTGCGCTGCATGACCCAGGCTTCAAGGCTATGCTGGACTTGCAGCAGAGCACTGGCCTGGGCTTCTGCAAATGAAATACTGTGTGAATCGTGGACTCCTGGTGTGCTGTGGTCTTCAGTCAGATGTAAAACTCAAATGACGTCCAGTAAATGAGATGCTTTCGGTGCTTCTCAACTTCATGGTCTAGCTGGGGGGTGTAGGGCTGGATGGTCCTGTGGGCCTCTCCTGGCTTGGAGTGGCTTGTGTGACTGTGAGGGATCTAGGTTTATGTTCACCACTCTGGGGCGTGCGTTCGGTCTCTGTATGGGTGTTAGATGGTGAGCTGGACTAGATGATCCTTGTGGGTCCCTTCCAGCTCATAGTATTCTGTGATTCTGTAATTCCGTGATTCATGAAAATTAGTGTGTTTAAGTTTTTAAAGTAATTTTATATATTAGTATATACAGCAGCATTATGACATGACTTAAAAATAATAGCTGCAAATTACTTAGACATATGGCAGGTGATAAATATCAATTATTCTTAGTAGTAGTTCAAATGTAACTGGAAGATACGTTCAAAAGCATTGAAACATCATCCTACAAACAGTAACTACTTTTTTTTTCTGAAGCTGATTTTGCTGAACTCAGACTTCATGGAATTAGAATTAATTCTTTAGACAAGTCAGGTGCTTAAGCTTATGATATATATATGTATATATATGTTTCTCAGTTATCAGATAGTGTTTCAGATTATGAAAGCATATCTGCTCATTTCACCTATACGTACTGAACAGCAGCAAGTGTTAGGTAGGGCATAAAAATACAACTCTGGAAAGACAAGTCTGACATTTCCATTCTTAGACCTGTTCTTTCACAGCCATTTATTTATTATTTTGTAACTGAGCATAGAATCAGTTGTGCAGTCTGACATTCTTTTTAAGTGTATTTTTAATGTTTTGATGAATTTGCTGGAGTTAATAACCCTTTGAGAGCTTTGTATAGATACTTGGTGTTGCAATTCCTCTTAAAACACAACCCAACAATCTCCCCAATAATTAAAAAAAAAAAGATGGAATAAATCCAACAATGGGAATGAATATTGTTTTGGCATATCGTATTGGGTTGGCTTGCTAAATTTTGATTCTTACTCTCTTCCACTCAAAGTACTAGAGTTGGAGGCTGGCAACTGTGTCTATAACATTAGAAAGAAATATAAATTAGCAGATTAATCTGAAAAATACATTGTCTAAATCTAAAAGCTCGATGGACAGTGTTAGATCATTTTGCTCATGGGATGGTCTCTTCTAGCAGTGTTGAATATTCCTTTAAATACAGCTTAAGATCCACATGTGCCTCATGTTTTAGCATCCGTTTTAAAATAAGTGTTGATTTTAGTAGCGAAGTCATTAACCTGGAACCATAAGAAAATGAAATGTTCTGTATCTTCACAAATTTTACAGAACAAGCTTGTGGGGTGTGTAAATGGTAGTACAGTCAGCTCGCTCCACTTTGTGCCTCCCAGATAGCTGCTTCGCCTCTTTGTGGTGTGATTTTTCTGCAATTGCAGAGATCCATTTTGCGACTGCGCATGTGTGACCTGACATATATGAATATTTAAAGTAGGCCGTCATGAATATGCAAAGTCTTCCCTGCCCCCAAGCCACTGCAATGACTGCTTGTGCACTGGTCTGCTCATCCAGGCTCCCTGCTCAGAATGCCTGGGCACAACTGTGCCTGCCCATGCTAGTCCAGGCTTGCTGGTCAGAGCGCCTGGGTGGCTGCTCCTGGCTGCACCGCGCTGGCAGCGCCGCACGAGAGACAGCAGGGGCAGCTTGGTCAGTGAGTGTGCCAACGCTGTTCCTATGGTGATGGGCTGACCAGGCACAGCCAGCCACTGGCTCTTTTCCTCCTTAGTGGGTGGGGGGGGTAGGGTGCAGCCAGTGGGGAGGTCAGTGTAGCGCAAACTGTGTTTAAACATGAGCTTGTGAGGTCCTGGAGGCACGTGGTCCCGTGGCTGTACACCCCGCCCAGGTGTGTCTGCTGGGCCAGGAAGTGGGGCATTGAGCTAAGGAAAACAACTTCAAATTCCTGCTTGCTAAAAAAAACAACAAAACAAACCTCCTGCTAGAAGTAACAATGCTCTGTGGGAAAGCTGAAGTTACAAAATGGAAGATTAAGCTGCAACACGTGTGTCTTCTGCAGATGCAAATTGGCCAAGGGGTGTTGAAAACTTGTACATAATAGACAGAAGAGCATTATCTCTTGGGCAGCACTGCCCACCCTACAGGGTGGGGTCCTCTGCAGTCATCCCCATGTTCAGATGTAGTCAGGATTGATGGTAAAAAAAAACCAGACAAAAAACCCAACAAAAAATCCCTGCTATGCTCCCTCCTCTGCCCCATGCTGAAAGGAGCAGAGAGGCCCTGGCGCATGCTAGCTTGGAGCTGGCTTTAAAAAACAGACGCATTCCAGCTTAATGGGCTATTTTGTCACCTTCTCTACAATGCTTTTGTTTTTACAGTACGCGTTAGCAGAGGTTTGAGTCTAAACCTCTGTTTGACTCCAGCACTAAACTTACGTATTTAGGTAAATTCTTCTAGTCTGGCCCCTGCAGGGTGTGTCCTGGAGCCTGCAAAATTCCTGGAGAATGCAGCATTCCCTCAGCACTGGGACGCTGCTCTGCCAGTGTGCCATTGGCAGTTTTACTACGGTGACAAGGCAGCCACCAGGCCACTTCTCTTGCATGTTTAAGTGCTGGCAGAGCACTGCACAGTTTGCCCCAGCTGCCACTATGCCAGGCCAGGTGTGTCCCTCAAGATGGAAGATGGTGGAGAGGGCTCAGAAGTACATACAGCCCTGTGGTGCCTCCTCCACCTGCTGCAGCTGCCACAGCGGTAGTAGCCAAAGCCCAGGACTCACCTTGGGGGCGGCATGGGCCCTGGGGCCCCTTTGTCACAATTCCTGGAGACTCCCCAGGTGGGGATGGGACAGAAAAGACATCCTTTGCTCCCCTGGCCACTCACATTGCGTGAGGAGCTTCCAGGAACGCCCTCCAGCTGCTCTGGAGCTGAGGGAGTGGGGCAACCGAGGAGAAATTTGCATAGTAATGAGCTGCCACTCTATGCTGACAGAGGGCTGCTTTGGGGGCCAACAAGACCCACGGTATCATGGTATTCGAGGGCCGACTGTAATGAGACTGATGAGGAACTATGTTCAGTTAAACACAAACAACAGTTATCCAATGTGCCAGAGGTGTAAGGACTGTTAGTAAATCATATGGAAGCTGTAGAACACTGCTAGAAGAATTGAAGAATTTTCTTCTACAATTTAGATATGTTTTAATACTCATTAGAGATATAGAAACCATGTAACAAGTCATTTCTTGCATCAGCAGGATGTCTGAATCCTTGTTCTCAGTTCACTATTCTCAGTATAATATTCCCTTCCCAGCTAAATTCTAAAGGGAATCCAGATGTTTATTTAAATATTCATAACACAACTGCCATTAGAATTGGGAGGATTATAGATACCTGTGTTCATTTCACACTACATTCATACTGTAGTCAAAAGTGTCGCATTCATTGCAGTGCTAGCAGATGAGCTCTTTGACAGGAAAAGGCATTTTTTCCCCCCCTCTACAAGTAAGGCTTTATGGAAAGGAGGCAGTAGAGCTGTCTCAGAAAGAATAATGTATTGAGTATTGACCCCAGCTCCACAGAAGAAGCTTTGTGTACTGTATTTAAATATTGTATTCTTGAAGAATTCTGAATTTATTTATGCTTGCCGTAGCACTGGGCATATCTAGAAAGGCCATAAAACATTTCAAGGAGCCATTAAGATGGTGCTGAATTACACATTTAACATGGGGATTTTATTTCATTGTTTGTGGAAAAAGTTTACTGTCTTGGTTGACAGTCAGTGAAGCGAGGTGAAAAACAGTTGAGACCTGCCAAATTTATATTAATTTGTAAACCATCTGAAAAAGGGTATTCAATTCTTGCTGACAAACTTTCCTAAGAATTGTGAGGAAAAGCTTAAATTTTAAATGTATTACATAATAAAAGTGATTAAATCTGAATTTGTGTTAAATGTTTATCTCAATGCTTTATTCCTTCAGATATTTTTCAATGCGTGTAAATGTTTATGGAGATAGAAGGTGGTGTATTGGACGTATATTAATGCCTGAGGAGAAGGGGGTGTGTGCAGTGAAAGGAAATTTATGCAGCGAAGCGTGAAAGCCACCGGACAGGGAATGTGGGGTATGTGTATAGAAAGTCATGGGAAGATGCAAGCAGCAGTAGGAATCTGCAAGGTGAAAAGGAGAAGAGGAATGTGCTTTTTAGCTATTCTGAGGAAATAAAGCATCTGTAAAGCTTTCCAAACTGGTACTGTATGCTTTTGCTTTTCTTCTAATTACTGAAAATGACTCAAAGTCCTAGTCCCTCCTGAAAAGTTTTAAAAGAAAAGCAAAAGTAGAGAGGTATGATTGATAATGCTAAAATAAATAATAGCTTATGGTCACCAAAGATTATGTAGATTATTCTGTCAAATTACTAAGGTCCTGTCCCCCCTCCATTCTTCACTTGAGGGTGTACTCTACACATTTCACTATAGATTTAAATAAATTATGTATTTAAGAATCTAAAATGGGCATTTTTTAGCTAATGAGAACAAGAGCATTAGAGGAAAGCAATAAGCGGAGTTAACATGGTTTCTATGGGGCTGTTGGAACATCTTCTATATAAGATTAGGTAGAAATGATGCTTTTTTTTCAGATGTTTTCTTTCATCCTTACTCATTGCATTCCTTTTCCAATATGGTATCTATCTAGGTATCCCTGTTAGCAGCTGTGTCTTTTCCATTCAGATGATGATGAACGATGGATGATAAAACATATTTGTGCTCTAAGCTCCTAGCAGTGGCTTTTTCTAAATTGCTGTAGCAATGCATTTTATAAGTTGTTGTCTGTGTTTTTCAAAGACAAGAAAGTAACTCTTGTAGGCAAGTGGTATACACCATTGTTGTGTGAGAGAGTGAAACGGGTTTTTGAAAATACCGTTTTTCAATTCCTTTCAAACATTTGGGAAAATATTTGAATGTACATTGAGTTTGCTGGAGTGAATGATACGCATAACAAGACTAACTGCGAGGGGACAGAAATGAAGGCTTTAAATGCCATGTCAGGAATAGGATTCCTGGGCATGAAAGAAGTTCAGTCCTGTCGTGTTACCCTGTCAGAGAACTGGCTCTTGGGACAAAGCACACATGGAAAGCTGCACAGTTCAGCAGCTGCAGTGCTACATATTGTATGACTTGAAGCTTACTTTCTTGTTTCCTGCAGTGAACAATGATAGTGGGAAGTACTGGTCAGTAGGGATAAATTTTAAATCAGTCTTTGGGCTTCCTGCCATGTTTCCTGATGCTTGGGCCACCTTATTTATAAACCCAGGAGAGTTTAGTAATTACTAGAAGAAAATGTAATTAATTTATAGAGTTCGAGTTATTTTGCTGAGTACTGTCATTGGAAGTACAATGAAGCCTTTAAGTAACGTCCAGTCACTGTATAAAGCTGTCTTGTGGCTGCTAAACTTTCACATTATGCTGAAGTTGGATATAAACACTCCTTTTATAACTTGCATGTCACTGAAGAACGCAGATGTCTTGGCTCTGAAAGCACGTTTATGAAATGAGTGCAGTGCTGGAGTTATGCCAGGATTGAAACTTGGTAGTTTGAGGAGGAGTCCTAATACATCTCAGGATGGGAGGTCAGCTGAATAAGTGGGCCTCCCTTGTTCTGGAGGCAGAATACTAGTCCTGAGAGAGTGTGCTCTATGCATATTAGCTGCATTATGCTACAGTTCACTTCTGAAGAATCTGTGTTATAACGCTGCTTTGGTCCTTGTTGAAAAAGCCAATTCTGTTTAGCATAGATGGTACGCCCTGTTAAAAAGGAAAATTAGAAGGAAAAAGCCCCAGGAAAATTGTATTAATTTTTTACTTTGTTTCACAACGATTTTGTGAAAAGTGCATTGATTCCTCATGCTAATTTTATATAGCTCGTGTGTATGTATACTTATGTAGTGTGTAGTATATTATATAGTGTGTGTGCAAATATGTATTTGTGTGTGTATATATTCATATGTATGTAAACCAGAGTTAATAAAGACAACTGTAGAATACCCCAAGCAGCATAAATTCTGTTTGATTTCTAGCATGTTTCAGATGTTGTATGTGTGAAGTGTTCATAATAAAACAGGTGGGACAGCCTTGTCTCTGTGGCTGGATTGAGACGTGGCTGTACGTCATCCAAGCTGGATATTATTTTTTCTTTTGTTTTGACATAACATATAATTTGACAGAAATTTGGTGGAACGGAGTTCTTCTGTGGATAATTTCCATTGTAGTTTTGATCTATCATTTGAGACTGAGGTGTTGAGATTTTATTCTAGTTAGTTAGCACATGTGGAATTGATGGCAGAGATTTGAGCCAGGAGTTGAAACACTTGTTTTTCAACACTTGGCCCCATTCTTCCTCTACTGATAATGATGAAATGTGAACTAAAATTAATATTGCAATCTTATCTATTTTACATTTCAACATTACGTCTATTTGGTAAGCTCCTTGACTCTGTGACAGTACTATTTCAATATCAAAAATGAACCTATGAAGGTTCTGCTTTTGGTAGGGTTTGTTCACATGTTTGTCACAGGCAGATATGAATTTATTCTGGGTGTGCTGTGTTTCTCAACTCATGGTGTGAAGTGCTGTGCCCAACCTCATTGGGTTAACAAAGTAATAAAAGCATCTCAGTAAAATTTCTGAGCTAGAGCTGAATTGCACCTGACTGACCTGTTAATTTAGTGGATAGATAATCCTGTGCTATCCACACATTATTTTTTAGATTCGTCTATGATGATACAGAAATATCAGTTAGTCATGAGATGCCTATATAGGGTCATGCTTGAGTACCCGTGAGGGCAGATAAATTGGGACTGGCTGCACAGTTCCTGTGGCTACAGTTAATAAAATAAAAGTGGCTCAGTTCACTTCTGCTGAAAGACAGCGTGATGCCCCATTTGCACAAAGCTCATCCATGTTGGAGAACATGACTCTTTATTTCTTTTGCATTATTCCAAGATATTAGTGCCGTCTTTCAAATCTATAAATGTACTAAATTACTAACATAAGTCTTATGTTCAAATGTCCAGATCTTGTATAGTTAGATATAAAAGCTTATAGACGATGTGTGAAATTACTTTTAAAGAAGTACTGGGTTTTGGTGGAAAATGTTATTGTTGGCTTTTCTGATTTTCTATGTTTTTGAAAAGAAATGGTTAAGGCATTAGTGCTAGTTGCTAGCAAAGAATAAGATAAAATGTTTTGTTTTAAACTGTTTCTGAGCAACATCCTTTTCAGGAATTGCTAGTGTAATCCTTGGGAACAGATAGAAAAATGGTTATACGTATCTCCTGTCTACTGTAATACAATGCAGTTCAGCTGTACAAGTAAAGGACATAGTCATGGCCTTCCCAGCTCATTAGTCCGAAATGCAAATATGTATTCTACTTTTTTGCAAAAGTAACTTTTGCTTAATGAGCAGCACAACAGATAGGAGAAAAAAAATCTAGAGGGAAATGCTGCATATGGAGTGACATGGAAATTATTAATATTAGTCAACATAGCCTTTCATTTTATTATTTATTCTTTTTGTAGAATCACAGAGTAGTTTGGGTTGGAAGGGACCTTAAAAATCATCTTGTCTCTACCCCTCTGCCATGGGCAGGGACACCTTCCACTAGACCAGGCTGTTCAATGCCCCAGCCAACTTGGCTTTGAGTACTGCCAGGAATGGGGAGTCCACAGCTTCTCTATGCAGCCTGTTTCAGTGCCTCATCACTTGCACAGTAAAGAATTTCTTCTGATCTTTCGTGCTGAATTATTTGCAGCAAAATGGAAGAATGCTTTTAATTTTTATAAAATATTTATTTGCGTATGTAAACACAGTCACTGTTTATATGTTGCACTGTCCTGTTTGTGGGTTTTAATTTGCAACAGTGGAATACCTTTGAATTGTTTTCAGATTTTAATTTGCTGTAGTGCTGAAATCCTCTGCAGATCTGCTACATAACCCAAGACATACCCTCCCCTATATTGTGAAGTTGATTATTTCTGCTTAAATGCAATAAATTTTCTTGGCTTCTGTTCCACAGTACTTTTTTTATATGGAACTTTCTGTTCCATAGTGACCTTTTCAACCTTCAATTTTTCAGAATTGTTTGAAAATTTAGTACTATTAGTTTGTGTGCCTTCATGAGACTGTATTGTATGTTGTTGTCTGATTTATATTTTTTTCTCCCATGCTAGATGTGACTAATGAAAGTGGGAAATGTTGTATTCCCTACAGACCTATTTATTTTCCTGCTGGATCCTCTACATTTCCACAATTTAGTGATAATCTCTGAGGGTACTTTCTAAAGCCATTTACTACTGCAGTTTAATTCCCCAAGTGGTACATTCCTCAAGTTTTGCTAATTCCCATAGTTTCTGAAAGTGCAGTTATCATTTGATGATTACAACTAATAAAGCAAAATTAAGTGCAAGTCATTTCCCCCTTGTTTCAAGCTAACAGTAAACAAGGTGAAATGCCATGGGCAGGGACACCATCCACTTGACCACTTGACAGGTATAACTGTGCGGTACAGTTATACCTCGACTATTCGCGTGTAATTATTCGCTGCTTCAGTTATTTGCAAAAAATTTCTCTGCAAATCCTAATCAGTTATTCATGAATATGTCTGGTCAACGCACACACGGTTGCTCTGCTTCGTGGAGGGGCAGTGCTGCCACTCCCCGCAGGGTGGGCAGGTGGTGCCTCTCACTTGCTGGGGACAGCCACAGATTGCTCCCTTATGAGTGTTATGGAGGTTATGCGGCGTTTATACTCCTGCAGTGTCATGAGACAGTGTGTGTCTGTGTTACTGTTTCCATGGCCACAGGCAGCGGAGGCGATACCAAAAGCAGCAGAAGCCAAGTGCCAAGCATGCTGTCTTCCCAGGGGCTGCACGCCCAGTGCACCTGGTGATAGATGTAGTCCCAGGGAAAGTGCTCCACAACAGTGGGGCTGGGCTGACCACAGTGGTGGTAGGCCAAGTGCTGTGTGCTGGGACAGGGCAGCAGCGGGACGTGCATGCTGCTGCCGCCATGCAAGGAGGAGGCTTCTGTTCCCTCATGCTGTGGCGGCCAGGCTGGACTTGCTAGCATATACGTGCATATGCAGATAATCATAGCCTCAGGCAAAGCACTCCTGCCAGTGCTAGCTGCTGGAGTTAAAGGGAAAATCCTCAACTCCCAGGCTCCTTGCTGCCTGTAAGGAGCACAGGATATCGCAGTGTTCCAAAGTTGCCATATTTCTGGCAATAATTTGCCATATTAATGTCTGGCCATTATTCACAGATTAAAGGTTGCATGGGACCCGCAGGAGACCCATAATGCTCAAATCCAGAGGATTGACTGTATATACTGTGGTGATACCGATACTAGCATTAAAAGTTGCTGCTCTCAGGCTGACCTTTGTGTCCCTTATTTCTGGTTTCGTATAGCATCAATCCTGATCTACTACCTCAAAAAATCGTCTAATAGACACAAAATTTTGGACCAAAGGCTTATCCTTTGCATTGCGATGTTTCAGAAGGTCTTACATGATCAGATACAGTGACTTATTTTTCTGGAGTGTTTACTTTCTGCAGAAGGATCATAAATAAATTAGGAACATTTAGTCACTTGAGGTAGATCAGCCATGTGTACCTAGAATGAGGGAAGCTTTCCTTATATTTCCTTGCACAGGCATAATAATATTGTCTCAAAAAACTCCCCTGACCTCAAAGTATTTGAGCCTAGTTTTAGAAGCTCAGACTTAAATAGGTTGATCTGCCTTCAAATAAATTAATGTTAGAATGCTAATTTGATTCCGTTCGACATCATATCTTTTCAAATTTACCCATCTTAAGTTGGAGGAGTTAAGATTAACTGACTTTATCTAAGCTGCGGCGGCAGCATTTGAATTTGCATGTCAAAGTTTCTAGAGTGATGGGATAATCCCAGCTGCCTGTGTAACTCTAATACATTGATTACATCAGTTTTCCAGGTAAACCAGTAATTGGCCATTTTCATGAAGTAAGATGACTCTATGAAGTAATAAGCAAGAAAAGTCCTGTTTATTGTCGTATGTAGTTTGATAGAGTTTTCGTACATGTATTTATTCTCAGTATTTTCAAAAGGACCGAGTAGTCGTAGTCACCCTAACTTTATTGGTGAGGCTAAATTTTCTAGTTTTTTTAAGGTGGAGAAGGTGTTGTGAAGAATGGGAATTAATACTTATCTCATATTTTTTTTTATAGCGGCTTAATGTGTCAGGTAAGTGTTTCCCTAATTTGGCTATTATAATGTAATTTTTTGAAACACCCAGGAAACTGTCATTTAAAAACTATTGAGAATACACTGTAATATGAATTATTTTTCATTATTTTGATGATTTATTTTATCAAGTACCTGGCAATAGTTTTCTCAGATTTAAAATATGTATTTTTAAAAAATCCAAATTTTCACTAATAAAGAAAAAATCTGCATGTAAATATTTGACATTGTCTTCATAGTCAATAACAATGAGTGTGCAATCCTTTGGCCTCACTGGCACAGAGGTTGAGAAAAGCATTAGTTAGCATATTTATATCTTGCCTCTTAGTATTTAGCACTAGAGGAAGGATCCATTCTAGCCTGCTAGAGGAATTTTGGGAAGTCTGTACCTTCTGTTTGGCTGTCGTGGGCTTTGAAGTGAATTCTGTTTCATTCAAAATTACTCAAGGACAACTGTTCCCGGGGTTGAGTATGGGGCGTGTTATAGACCCTGTGACCGTATTGCTTTAAAAGAGAGGCTCCAGCACTCCCTCAAAAATAGCATGTGGGGACAACATGCCAGCATGTCCTGCATGTCCTCTAGAGCATGCTGAGATCTTGGCATTGGGACTGCTTGTGGGCTTTGTGTGCTGTGGGGCAGTCCAGCGGGTACAAGCAGAGCCTGCTGTGCTCACTGGAATGGTAGAGACAGGTCAGGCAGACTGGTAGGGGATCTTGCAGGCACAGAGCTGGCGTCACCACTTTGAAGTCGGAAGTGAACCCCTTTTTGGCTTAGGTGGTACTGTATGTTTGCAGAAAACAAACATCTGCATGGTAACGAGGATGAGGTCCACTACAACTGAAACAGTGTGTATTTATAATGTTCCATCAATCTTTCTCATGTTATTTTTACACTGTTTGTTACAGTTCTACAGCACAGTCAAAAGAAGGGATGACTGATGACAATAATAAAAATGAGAATGTATGGTAATAAATGGCATATAAGTTTTTTTTATGTTAAAAGTATTGGTATTTACACTTTCAAATTTTACTGTCTACTGTATGTTCCTAAGCCTTATTTAAGTACCTGAAATAACAATGAACTTTAAGCTGTTTACAGTTTTTGTATTCTCCAGAATTATTGGAAGAGATTTGGTGCATTTCAACATCAATCTATGGTACTTAAGTACCCTACATAGTATTGAATTAGTTTTCTGATTTTGCACATGTGACTCTTACTGATGCTGATCGAAGGAATAGATACATCATAATTTTTCTTATTTGCTAGAGTTAGTTAATTTTCAGCAAAACCTACAGAATATAAGTGTCTGCATACTGGAGTTAGGCAAAAATGCTGTTAATGACAAAAGGGTTTTTCCTAGTCCTTTGAGTAATTTTCAGAGTAGAGAGTTTCTCCCCTGTGTGCTAACATGTTTGTTTATATTTTAGTATTTAAGAAAGGTTACTCTATAAGTTTGTATTACATCATCAATGAATAAATGAGAAGTTCTGTATGCTTTGTGGATTAATTATTTAACTCGTTCATTTGTAGTTTTCGAGGGTGTGTTTCTGTTAACTGAGCTAATGGCACCATTTCTTGAGGTGGAAAATCGGAAAGCTGTTTCTTTCCCTCTTTTCAGGCACGGTCTTAAACACCTTAGATAAGTAGTCAAACTGAAGGTTGCAATTAATTGTCCAGAACATGGGAATGGAATGCTGGTCTGGCACAATCCAAATGAGTTGTACTGAATTTGGCATGGAGCATAAAAGAAGGTGAAGTCACTTTTAATGATACGTCCCAATTCGTAAACAGGTGTTTGCCCAAGGGGAACACACCAGTCTTACTTTGCAAGCATTATGGCAGAGTGATTCACTGGAATATGTGAACATTTCTAACCCTTCCCTCCCCCAAAATATATTATGTCAATCCTTTTAGCAATTCGTGTTCAGTGAGGTATTGCTTGCAGCAGTGAAAGAGATTGGATTCCAGAAATTGTGGCACTCTTTTTATCTATTAACCCATCTAATGAATGGTGTTGTAAAATTTGATTGGCAGCTTCTTTTCCCATCTTAATTAAATTGCTCTGTCACCCCAGTGTCTTTGAAGGACAGAGCCTTTGTTAAAGATGTCAAGTTAGTCTTTTATTGTTTGTTTCCATGGGGAGCAAAGCTTGTTGACAAGTTGAGATAAAGGTGTGGAATCAAGAATATACTTGTTGAAAAAGTCATTTAAAATGTCTTCGTAGTGCTAACAAGGACAAAGAGGAAAATGTGCCCAGTGACATTATTTTTCTCCATCTGAGATTACAAAGAACTTGTAACATTTCTACTTATATCAAACTTTTTAGTTAAGGTGAAGATTAAAAAGAAGGTAATAAAGCTTGTTCTGAAAGGATGAAGGCATCTTATTCTGTTTCTTTGGCACAATCCTTGCTTAATTTCCATTGAAGGGAAAATATCAAGTCAACACTGTAGAAAAATAATATAGCTGTTAAGGGAGAAAAACATTTGGGAGTATGTTGGGGAAACAGTTGCTAAAGAGCGTTCGTATTAAAATATTTGGGTTTAAATTAGATGAGGATTAGAAACAGATTATTTTACGCTCAGCAATTGTGAGTTATTAGGCTAATCTCCTGCAATTTGCATTTTAATATGCACCAGTAGAAATTACTTTCTTGAGCCATTTCAGGGTTTTATTTGCATGTACATTTGACTTCAGAGGTCAAAATGCACAATTTGAAATTCATGGATATTTCTCATGTGGTTCTATTCCTGTTCATCAGAACCAGGTGGCTATAAAATCTGTCATTTTGAGACGGGCTTTTCTCTGGCTTGAAGAAGGCACAGAAAGCCAATTAGAAACAGTAAAGGTCATCTTATGCTGTAAGGAATGTGTTTGCCATTCACATCAACCTCATGGGCGTGGAGGACCATTGCTTGTAAAATTGTCCTTTATGATCACAACTTCTTCCAAGAACTTGGATTCTGACCTATTTGCAAAACAGTTTCTTTGCGGGACCCTTAAATAATTTGATGAAGATTTCTACTTTGGTGTAAAGCCTATAGCGGTGTATAGTTTGTGTTTTATACTTAGGATATGTTTTGTATTTGCATTTTAAATTAAATCATTCTTTACCATCATGTTTTAATTAAGCTTGCATGCGAAATTTTTGTTAAGAAGCTGATACCACTTATAGAGATGAAGTAATAAAACTGCCCTTAATTCTTGGTGCTGCGCTATATAATAATTAAGTGTTCTTAAACACAATCAAGCTCTACCTTTTATTAACAGAAGACTGAGTTAAGACTCAGAAAATTTAGCAAACCTAAGTAAAAATTGTCCATATTAAAAATTCAAATTAAAGACCGTTCAACTAATGTATTCCAAAGCAATTACAAATTGTGTTGGAATGAGAAAAAATTCTAGCAGTGATGTGAAAAATATAGTGGGATTTTGCTGATCTTGCTTTTTCTATTAGTTCTTGAATGAAAACACTGTGTTACAGAAAAAAATTATAGAGCCCAATTTATTTTTAAAACTGGGCGTTTTTACATTAAAATAATTTCATGGGCTGCTAAACAATCACATTAAGGTTGGCAGCAAAGTGGTGAATATGTAATGAAAAAATATACTTGTTACCCACATGGTATGTGGTACCATGGTTTAATGTAGTAACCTTTCAATTATAGAGATCTTATTCAGGTAATATGTGGAATATATTTATTTTGACAAGTATATTGGTCCCTGTTGTCACATCATCAATTATTTGAAGATGAATAGAAGTTGTACTGGGATATAGGGAAAAGCTCTTTACTTTTTTGACTTCCAAAAATTAATAAGACCAGATACACAAGCCTCATGTTCTGCCTGACAATTTCTCAAATTACATGCTAATTGTTTTCTTGTAAGAATAGTTTGCAGGAGTGAAAATATAACCCTAAAAATATCTTTTCTATATTATATATAGAATACTATGTGTTCTCCATATATGGAGAAAAAATACAAATTCTCTCGCTTTCTCAACATCCTATTCTATAGATATTCTGTTCTGTATTCTCCCTAGTTGTGGAGAGTAAACCCCAGGAATCTTCAGTGGCTGAATCCTGCAAATCTTAATTCCCATGAGAAACTCTGAGTACGTACAACCAACGGCTCAGCCAGTTTAGAGGGTCATGCAAAAAATCTGATACTTACTTGAAAACAAACACCTTTTGAGCGATGCTGTATTACCATGGACTGCCTGCATTCTTCCTGTTTACATCAGGCTTTCGTATTTTCAGAAATTTGAGTAATGTAAAACATAGTGAAAAACTTAATTACCCAAGGCTTTATTTGGTAGTATAATCATCTTGTAACAAATTGACAAGCACCTCCATTTTCTGATCATGAATGCCACTGATGCTTTCAAACACATTTCACTATGCATTTACATACTAAAAAAATTTACATGCACGCTGAGATACTTTTCTCATCATATAAAATCCAAGAACACACTGCTAATAGTATTTAAACTTTCTGTGTATGTAAACTGAACTTTGTAAAAAATTAGTTGCTAATTATTGGGTTAGCTTAAAGCAAATGGGCTGCTATTTTACCTGCTGAACTTGTGGCATCAGATGTTTTTGAAGCAGAGAAGAATGGAAGGAAATAGAAATTCAGTTTTTTAAATTATATTTGTGACACAGATTAAGGAAAAGCTTTAAGAATATCATTTAGTGCAGGTGTGAGTATTCTTTCCTGCAGAGGTATTTGTGTGTCTCGAAAAAGTATTGGTCGGGTTGAGAACAGAAGATAAAAGACGGTAGCACAATAGGGAAGAAACCTGCTTGATCCCCTGCCTACTTAAGTTAATTAGTTAATAGTATATATTTCCTCAAGCTTTCTTCTGATCAGTTTTGTAATGCATGTTAGACGGGTCAGTATGAGGGTGCCATTCTGCAAACAAGGATGTTAGAATATTATTTTGCATTTAAATATTTCAGAATCTGAAGTTTCAATTACCTGAGACTGATACATTCATATTAGACACTTTCTTTATTGTTTCTTTTTTTTTTTCCACGGTGATGACATAACTTCAAGAAGCAGAAATGTTGAATATTCTTCATTGATATAAAGGGAAAAATTTTGTTCCGATTAAATGACGTAATGGTTTCCAGCACTCACTAAGAAGAATATTAAACATTACTGTAAACTTTTTAAAATCCTCAGTGATGGTTTAGCTCATATTTAAGAATATTAAAAGTTTGGGAAACAATTCTCTGTACAAGTAAGGTCAATCAGAAGCAACAGAGGAGGGCAGTTCCAGAGAACTGGGTAAAGCTGATATTCAAATGAATTAAAGGAAGACTGAGATTAATGACAGACTGACATCCTTATGCTTATCATCAGTAAAATAATGGAATGGCTGAAAAGGAATTATGTTAGAAAGTTATATAATAGTAATGGTACTTAATACAACTCTATGGAAAGATATAAGACTTTTATTTCTCTTCCTTTATTATATAGTTAGTTTAAACTATTAAAAAATAATTTACTCCTTATTGGTTATAAACTATTGAATTTTATTGTGCAGGGGTTAAGGAAGAAGATTGATGTTCAGGATTGTTGTTATTCTGCATAGTTTGTATCTCATTTTGACTGTTGGTTATGGATATTATTTTGCAAAAGCATCACAAAAGGATGGGGAAGATTGGGAGACCTGAAGATAAAGGAGAGAGGACAAAAACCATTCTGCTTTTCAAAGGCCTATATATTATAGATTCAGATAAAACCTTTTTGTAAAGTCTGTTTATATGTCAGCTGTGTAACATCACCATCAAAGTTGAAAGAAAAAAATATCTTGATGTCCTGTCATACGTAGGATGCGCTCCTAACTCATCTACCAGTTATATCGAGTGACCAAAAAAAGCCTTTGCAATATTTTCATAGGTTGATAATAAATGAGTAAATTATGAAACACCCAGTTGAAACATATTGAAAATTGGAAGACATTTGAATAGAAAACAAGTAATTATGGAGGGGTAATACTGTTAAATGGAGCAGAGCGTGAGTTGAGAGAGGCACTGGCTGCTGTCACATGGAGGAAAAACAGATAAGAGGAGCACTCACTAGAAAAGACTAAATGAAAGAGGGTAGTATCCAATTAGCAGGGATAATTACTGGCAGAAGTACCTCCTTGCCATTTTGAAAGGGATTTTGTCCATCACTACTCTGATAATAACTCCTGATAATGGTAGTGATCTTAGAATGTTGAAAGTGCTAAATATTAACTTGGGGGGAAATATTTGTTTTTCTGTTCAATATAGTGCTTCTTTTTAGCAAGTGAATTATTGCATCAGGGTTCAGTTTGTTTCAGTGTTTCTGTTTCCATGAATATTTTTATGAGTGATAGTAGCTGAATATGTTTCATCCACACGGAAAATGGCTATTTAAGAATAGAATTATATATTAAGAATTATACATATATAGAATATTTGTGTAATATTATATATTAAGAACTAGGTTTACCTATTGGAGGAAATGTATTCTTCTAGGTTTTTTATATTATGCATTTGATTTTTTCCTCATAAAATCTCAGTTATGTTGAAGTCATGACAAAGCTTACTTTGACTGAAGGAAAATATCTAGCGTCATTAAAGTAGAGTAAATTTTACTTTTTATAATTAAACTATTCTTATTTTTTTACAGAATTTCTATAAAGCAGCTGTAGAGCAAAAATCTATGTTTTTAGACTTGTTGGCAAATCTCAAAGTAACTAAGACTAGGAAGTTTCATCTATACATATATTGTATTTAAGAAAATTACTTTGATTAATTTTAAAGTGCTCAGTTCATACTAGAAAAGATGACTGCAGGATACAATGATGTTTTTCTCCAACTGAAGTTAACCACATCAGTGACACTTTCTGAAGCAATAACTTGCTAATAAACATTTAGGTCTTTTTGTGTATAACTTGACATGTGGCACCCTCAGTTACCAGAAGCATGCGAGGTGTAACCTATACGATAATTTTTAAGTCTTGCTTGTTAATATTAATGTGTTTTACAGTATGGATGTCTATTGTAGTTGAGTCTACAATGGATGGGATTCTGTTTCAAAGTTTGCTTCTATGTGAATTCAGTCTACTGTTGGCCGTGATAAAACTTAAGGTTCAAGTAGAGAATAACCAATGTCACAGTGTTGCAAAATCACTTGCCTCCATTGAAAAATACCATTTACCTTTAGCTTTTTTTTTTGATACTAGGAGTATGTCTTCTCTGTAGCACAGAAAATGGAGAAACAGGGAGCCCAAAATAAAGGGTACTTGTTTGCTTTGGATTTAGGTTTATTTTTAAAGCTTTAGTTGTTTCAAAGAGAAGGATCTAGTATATAGCCTTAGGAGAAATGGTTTCTTTCAGCAGGAAAAGAAGTATTCTTAACAGTTTGCAGGTAAAGCATTAGTTTTTTATTGACAGAATTAATTAGCTTCGGACCTGTATAGATCAGGAGTCCAAACCCAAATACAGTTGGACTCCTGTATCGCGGACCCAGGGTCTTAATCGGGGTCCGCGGAGCCCTACTTCTGCATCGAATGGTGACCGTACTGCTGCCGCCACCCGTGCCACCCCTGCCTCTGCCCACGGCGGTAAAAATGGGCCTCCTTTATCGCTAAAAAATCATGCTACTAAGATCTGAAGCTGCAATATGGGGGGCGTAAAGTGCAAGAGGGCCGACTGTGTACTAAAATTTTGTTCTTAAGGGAACTGAAGTGTTTGTGGCTACTTTGTCAGTGGACCACTTTCTTGGCTACTTCTGCAGATTTAAAGCATGTTATTATTCACAGTAAAGGAAAGTGTTAGGAATTTGGTGTCTTTAATATTGTGCTACTATGTGGAAGAAAAAATTGTGGTGGATATCAGTTTGTAACTTGCTTTGAATGGTTCACTAATTCCTTTTCCCTTCATTCCTATTCTCCTTTTTTAACTTACTTTTTGTTTTACTCTGTGCTTTTGCTGTCATGTGAAGACCTGACTCTGAGAATTCATGCCTTGATGTGTACCCATCTCAAGACACTTATTGTCCTTCCAGGGTATATTGAAGAGAAGTGGATAAAGGGAAGGTAGACTTCTGTAGTCATTTAGAAGAGACAGATTTTTCCAGTCAAACAGGAGTTTTGGAAAATGGTACCTAACAATATTGTGGATAGTTTTGTGCTTGATCCTAAGGAATTATTTGAGCTGTGTGTCCAATGTTCAGAACAGGATGACTGATAAGTGGTGTGATGTTGTCATTCCTCTATTCTCTTGCCTGAAGATAGGTTAGAGTCTTAGAATGGTGTCAAGATACCGGACAGTCTTGGGGATAGCTTTATTTTTTACTCCAGAATAAAGCAATGAAAGCAGTTTTCAGGGTGCATACTTTTCATAGAATAAATCCTGAGTTGAAAGGGTCCCACAAGAATCCATGACTTCTTTGGAAGAAGAGTAAGATTTTCAGAAACACATAGGTTAGGGATGCAGGAAATTAATATTTTAAACTACTTCACCTACTATGGCTCTGTGTGTTGGTAGCTCAGTCTTGCTACTAAGATGCAGAACAAGCAAATGATGTGCACACTATTCATGTACAGCAGTGCTGTGGAGTGGTAGTTAAAGCTTTGTCAGCTGAGTATATAAAAGGTCAAACTGATAGTTGAGGAAACTTCAGTGTGTGTACAGTTATCCCTGTGTGTGCTGTAAGAAAGAACCTGTGCCTTTAACTGAAAGATTGCCCTGTAGGAAGTAGTGGAAATAGATAACTCCAACTGATACTGACATGCTGGAAACCCTTCATGTAGAATTAGCGAAGTGTGTCTGTGTAGGAAATAACTGATATCTAACTTGTAAAATTGACTATGCTTTTAAATTTGTAAATAAAAAAATCAAGTGAGATCCTTCAGTACTCAGTGCAGTGTTAAGTTACAAACATTCCCTTAACTTCTGTGCTATAGTCTTAACAAAAATCTAAAAAAATCATTCTCATCACATGAAATTGACTGTTGTCTATATTTTGGTTTTGTATTGAGGTGTTGTGAACACTGGGGGGAAAAATGCCATTTATAGGTATATATGCTGCAAAAAAATACTCTTAGTTTATTTCATTAGCACTTAAGCGATGATCACTAACTCATGCCTACAAATGCTATATTACAGGTAGCTGATATTGTAACAATTATGATTTGTAATGTCCTTTAACTTTTATAGCTGTTATTAGGGAAGAAGAAAACAGATTTCCACTTCCTCTGTACAGTTTCAGGGGGCCCTGATGTACACTATTGTGAGGCACAAGAACACATCTGTATTGGAATACCTGAACATACAGCAACATGTTGCTTGCAATCTGTTACTCAATTGCTCATTTCAATAAAGTTAAGGGAAAGACATTTACTGATGATGAATTGATTGGCTGTGATGGGTTTAAGTTGTCCTTTTACACTATTTTTCATATGTTTTATTGCAGTATTTATGGCTAACAGGTGTCTATGCATACCCCTTGAGGAGGTGGGATTGCTTTGTTATGATGTGGGTGGGTGAGATACACAAAAGCAGTTTTCATCTAGGAAGTTAGATTTCCTCTGTAGTCAATGGATACAACAAAACATCTTCTGGAGTAAAAGGCAATGAAAACAGCTACCTTCTGTGGTAAAAAAAAAAAAAAAGATAATGGTCTCTCTACAGCTGATAAAGGAAATTAAGGGAAATTAGCAACTTCATCTTAGAAATTTTTTGGTGTATCTCACTGTGTTTTAACCAGCTGTATTCTTGTATTTGCTCCATAAAAAAGTCAAGAGTGACTATCTTCCTGGTTCTTCATAATTTCTTTGCACTGCAGGAGTAGCAGGCATTTCTTCCTCCAGTTCCTTTAACGGTAAGCTTTGCAACAGAGTTTTTTCCTTTGGGAAATGATTTTTGTTTTATATATTCCCCATGGAATTTTCCATTTAGTAAAGGACATCATGTTTGGTTCATATTGTCATTGCACAGCAGATTTTTCTTTAGTACTTCTTCCCACAGGAATGGTGCTCAGTAATTCTCTCCAGCCCTATCATTTAACAACGTGCCAGCTGCCTGCTTTCTTATGTGATCAGTGGAGCTTACTAAGTTAGTTCTATACCTGATAGGAAGTTTTATCTGTTTTTATTTATTTTCACTATTAATTTTTGACAAATATCTTCTCATTACTCTGGAGGAAGTGGCTTACATGGAACCTGTCGACACAGCCTGATTTCAGCTGTGTGCACCTGCAATGGGAATCTCAAATGCCATCCTTTTATAGGCTCCTAAGCCAACTTCAAGGCATTTGTTGGTAACAGTGCAGGCAAGCACTAGAGGTGGTCCTGGAAAAGGTATGAAATCATAGACAGATGTTTTTTCCTTAGGTTCCTATCATTTTATTCATGTTGGATTCTGCTGTCACATATAACAAATCCTTTCCTCCCTGGTGCCCCACCCCGGCAGATGCTAAAGAAAGAGACGGTTCCTTCTCTTTCTGAGTATGTAACTGTATAACTTAGGTCATGTTTCTGAGCTCCATCAACTCAAAACATCAAAGTGAATTTGTTCTGACATTTGGCCAACTTATTTAGTCATCCCTCTAGACAAAACGTTTATCTGGATTTTTGGTCTGCAGTGTGGCTAGAATATACGCTACCCAGATGTGTTTTTCTAACTTTGATGCAATAGAATAAAGCAAACATAAATACCCTTTTGAATACATCTTGTTATGACCTGTTATAATTTTAACTTAGTTTCAACTATTAGATTTGACTGAACTGGGGCATGAACTTCAGCTGTATTACATCAGGGGAACAAATTGAGCCTTTTTTTTTTTAAAGGAAAATCTTTTCTTATCAGAAAGCCTATCTCAGCCAAAATCAGTAAGAGCATTTGTTACTAATTTAGTGGGGTGTGTTTGCATGTGGTTATATATTAGCGTTGAAAAGCAAGTTCTTCTCTACATAATTAAGGGTACTGTTTGTTAATCCAAATATTGTGCCTTAGAATTATCCATAAACTTCTTCTCAAACAATTTCTAGATTCAAACTAGAGAAAGTTATGAGGCTGATGATCACATTTCAGACATTGAAGCATATCCAACACTTGCTGTCTCTATATCTCTGCTCCCCTACTTCTAGCAGCAGATTCTATGAATCTCAGTCTGGATCAGCAGGATTTAAAAAACACTGTACATATCCTGTCTCCTCCATAGGCTCAGTTACTTGTTAGAATAAAGGAGAAATGGAGGAATGAGATGTTTGCATGGAAGGTTGCCATCTGAATACGTTAGTCCTTGTACATTTAATAGTAGGCTATTGAACACTTTTTCCTTCATGGAAAAAATGGCTTTCTTCTAGGAAGTAATGTTGAACTGAATGCTGAATCTTTTTGAGTGTGCCTCCAAAGCCTGTTTTAAGGTGAGAAATTGTTCTCCTTTAACTCCAGGTGGCCTGACCTGTCTTGCTTTTCTGCTAGTGTGCCCGAGTAACAGGTAGTGAGGCTAGGTCAAAAATGTGCTTATCTCAAAATTGGCAAGTTTGCCACACAGCTCTTCTTTTGGTAGAGAATTGGTACTTAACATATTGGAAGGTGTTTTATTACAATGTTTATTGGCTCTTCCATATTTTCATTCATTTTAAAGAAAAAAGCAAAAATGTGGGATATGAATGGAGTTAGCAGTTGCCCTGCTAAAAGTAGATAGAAAGTCATATTTCCAAAGACAAGAGTGAAAGACTTTTGCTTGTAATGCCAATTGTGAGGACTTTTTGGTGGCATTTCTCAAAAACTTAGTCTTGTTACTTCAGGTAGTTCCCTTTTTTTGTTCCCATAGATGCAGAGTTTCAGGCAAGAATGTGATAAGCTCTTTGCTGCGTCAATGTAAGGTCAAGTCTGCCTGCTGTGAGACTTGACAATAGGATATTTTTTGTCTTTCAATGCTTGTCTTGCCCTCAGAAAATGAAATCTACATAACTGAAAACAATCATAGCTCTATGGCAGTTATTGTTGACTTAGAACTTAAATATTATGTGAAGTAGGATGCAGTCCCTAGAGGTGTNCTTTTTGGTGGCATTTCTCAAAAACTTAGTCTTGTTACTTCAGGTAGTTCCCTTTTTTTGTTCCCATAGATGCAGAGTTTCAGGCAAGAATGTGATAAGCTCTTTGCTGCGTCAATGTAAGGTCAAGTCTGCCTGCTGTGTGACTTGACAATAGGATATTTTTTGTCTTTCAATGCTTGTCTTGCCCTCAGAAAATGAAATCTACATAACTGAAAACAATCATAGCTCTATGGCAGTTATTGTTGACTTAGAACTCAAATATTATGTGAAGTAGGATGCAGTTTGTAAAGATTCTTTGCAGGATATTGTTGTGGAGCAAGCATTAATGTGGTCTGTGCTGTACTTCATCTGTGGAGGAATACAGGAGTCTGCCTTCTCTGAAATATGGTTGTTGTGGCACCTTGCATGAACAATTAATTTTCACTTTCACTAAATTATTCTTGAAGGTGCCTTTTTTTTCCTAGCAAATCCAGTAAGACCAAGTGAACTCTTTGCTGAATTCTCTTCCAGGTTTATAAACTGTTTTCTGACTGAGTTTGACAAAACCTGCATTTCATCATGATGTTCCATTGTTTTGAAATGGTTATGTCTCTTTCAGTACAAAAAAATAGAAGAAATTATGGAAAACTTGTAATTCAAAGACAAAGTATTCAAGCAAGCTGTTCATGTATTTTATAACCTTTGCACTTTGGATTGAAAAGACCAGTTTTTTTCCAAATGTTCTGAAATGTGTTCTCAAGATTTTACTAATAATAGAGAAATTCTATGAAGTGTCTCAAAATAGAAAAGTAATTTTAATGAGAGATGTCCTAAAATAAGTGCTATAGTTAAGTTTGAGCTTCTAATTAGCCTGACATCCACTTTCTTTGATTGCTATGTTTAGAATTTGTTTCCAGAGTGTGTAATTTTAGTTTAATTATTCTTAGTATTACTTTCACTCCCAGACACTGTGTTAGCAGCCACAATGTTTTTTAAATCACTTGAAATTAAATACTAGCTCAACCTGTATAGGGAGCTCTTGAAATTTCTTCAG